>BHFT01039398.1:0-12274 GCA_004320025.1 Laticauda laticaudata | reverse complement strand
AGCCTTTCTTACAGCAAACACCCCCCCCCCCCAATGCACCTTTAATCCTTCAGCTAGCCTAAGTCAAGGCATATTGTTTAGAAAGACTGGAAAAGTTAGCACATTGTGCCACTTCTTTGGAGCTTGCAACTTGTCTGACTGCTGGATGGCTCAAACAAAATGGAAGTGGAACTCAGGGAGCTTGCCTGCATTTCTCAACTCCCTGCATTAATTTCTTTGTGACTTTGGGCAAAGCACTGAATTTCCTCTTGTTTCCTCACTTATAGAATGAAAAATTGCAGAGATGGAATGCTGATGATTAATTATCTGGTGTGTCTATCCGTGGTTGAGATATTGCAGTCATAAGATCAATGTGGTTATCATCAGTGAACTATTGGAAAGTGGTTTGCACAGAAAAAAAAAGTGCCCCATCTAAAATATCAATAGAAGGATTAATGTTTAAGTTGGAAAGGATCTAGGTTGTTTTGGAAGGAAAGTGTGGGAAGAACATGATCTATGTTGAGATGACAATTCATATCATCTTTATGATTTGCTTGTCATCAACAAGGTGGCAACTCTGCTATTATCTTACCAACTTGAAGTTAAGAGAAAGTAAAGAGGAAGCTAGGGAGAGAATATGACTCAAAACAAAAGGGTATGGGGCTTGAACCCAATCACCCCAGTCTATATTGTTTTTGAACTATAGCTGTTTCTAGAATATAATATGGAGGATTGGTTGGCATGAGAATTAAAAATGTGAGACTATAATTCTACTTCTGAATAGCACATCAAGAGAAATTCTACAAAATGTGGGTAAGGCCAGAACAAACCCAAGTGCCAAGACAGAATCTAAATTTGGATCTGAATTACAGATTGAATTAAATGCTACTAAATTGAATGACACGAGTCAAATACAATGAACATAACTACTCCCCATAATGATTTTCTCTGTCTTATGAAAAAAAACCTCCAGTGTGGTGGCAACATTTGGAATGTCTGTGAAAGTGTTGTAAAACTTTGAGAAGCATCGTAGAATTGGAGCACCATAAATGGGCTCCAAAATCTGGATAACCACCAGAGGGCAGCAAAGAGTGAAAAGTTTAGAGTAGCCCTAACAGACTAGTTTGGGGTCTCAGTGGGTGCACCTTTCCCATACAGTTATACATTCCAGCAGCGCAGGTTGACATTTGCTTTTCTCTTCCCAAGGAATCAATGGAGGTGATGTCATGACTTTGGCAGTTCATAAACATTCTACCATCTCTCAGTTAGTAGGACACAATTGCCTTAGTATGTTGTGGAGCAACAATTAGCCAGTGCCCATCCCTTGGATACCAAAAGGCTTATTGCATTATTATTAAATACACAAATCAGCCGAGGCTTATATGTTTTCTATCCTCCACCTGCAACCTCTGATATATCTCATAGGTCAGTTGAAAGGACAGTACTTTATGTTTTTGGAAATTGATCAAAACTATGTGATTCCATTGGCTCCAAAATCTACAAAAGCCAACATCTTTGGGGAAATTGTTATAAAATTGGCTTTCAGTGAGAAAAAGCTATTTCCTTTCTGAAAGGAAGGGTTTAAATAGATGTGTATAGTTAGTTCTATGAGATTTGGCATCTATCTTCCCAAATGCTGTCATAATCTTGTGTGACAACAGATAGTACTCTCGGAAGAAGGCGGAGCTTCCTCGCTGACAGACCGTAGATCGTGACTTTCTGCGACTATGGCCTGTGCTCTTTCGTTGGAGAGCCCCAGTCATTACGATTAGGGGCTGAAGCAGCCTTGGAGGGGTGGTGGAGTAAGGGGAAGCCACAAGCCAGGGTGAGGGAAGCTGCATCTCCCCCCCTGGGCTTGGTCTTTTTCCCCCCGAAGACGACTGCAGCGGTGGTTTAAAATGGCCACCCCAAAGAGGAGGACTCAGCTGGATTAAGATTATGTGCAGGAGGGAAGAGTGGATAACATCTGAACCGGGACAATTGGGCGATGCAAACTAAACAAAAAGTTACCCGGGATTTAAGATATAACATGGAATTTTTTAAGAAAAGAAAAGTGTCAACAGCGAAATTACAAGGACAGGAAAAAAAATTAAGAAAAATTATTTCTGACAGCTAAGCGGAGCTTTGAAACTGGAAAAGGAAGAAGCTTTGGAACTAAAGATTTAACTAAAATCAGACAAAAAATTTTGGCCACATAAACAAGGCATTAAAATAAAGCTGGACTTAAGATGTCAAAAAATAAAAAAATAATAAAGTTTACAAATTGGAGACTGGACTGTGTTGGATATTAAGGTTTGAAAATCCCTAACTAAAAAATAAGGGGAAAGGTGAAGACTTTGTATAATGGAAGTGACACCTTTTGACAAAAAGGGAAAGATCCCTGTTTCTGAATGAACTTGTGTGGATATAACATTAAAGAAATATTGAAACAAAGTAAGAATCTTAGAAAGTGAAAGCAGAACTAAAAATAAAAGAAAAGCAAGGAAATATTGACTGTGGGATTGATTGATGTTTTGGCAGAGACCCTGGGCTGGAACCATTGAGAACTTTAGAAAATTGAAAGAAGAAAGAAGGAAAGTAAAAGTGGTTTTTGTGGACTTTAACAATCATAAAATACAAGAGTGTTGTAATGATGATATCTCTTCGGGGATTAAAAATGGAACTTAAAAATATAAGAGAATTACTTTGTTCTCTGTGTTAAAAAAAATGGAAATGGCAATTGAGGAACAAGAAGAAAGAGCTTCAGAGGAGGAGAGGTCGACTCAAGGAGAAGACATTCTTTATAGTCACATTAACACAAGAACGCTGCAAAAAATTGGGGAAAGAAGGAAGGCTAAAAAGTTGAGACTTAACGAGGCAATCCAAAAGGGGAATACCTGTGAAGTTGGGAAAGGCAGAAAGACCCAGCAGCAAAAGGGAAAGGAAGATATTAAGAAAGAGGGGGGATATAAAATGGAATGGGAAAGATATGGGGAAAAAGAGGGGAGGAGAAGCAGTAAGAAACGGTGCATGGAAATAAGAAATATGGAACAGTAAAATGTTGAAAAAGAAATTGTTTGTGTCAGAGATAATGGTTGATGAATTAAAAGGGGATTCTGCAGGGTGACAAAGGGTAATAAGAATATTTCTGCAATTAAAAATATTTAGAAAATAGGAGAAATATAAATATTGATAACTGTTATTAAAAATTAAGGGGGGAAATATGCTGCGGAATCCAAATGAAATGATGTAATGATTATATTGTAACTTCTTAAAATAATGGTTATTGGGAATCAATGATGAGGGAATAAAGGTTATTTTAACCTTGAGGTGTCACACTCAAAGCAGTAAAAGGGGGGAAACCTACACTTGTTTTTTTTTTCTTCAGTGTTTAAAATTTTGTATTAATTTAGAATTTATAAAAAGAATGTGTAATGGAAAGGGAATATGACAGACTAAAGAACCAACTAAATTAATAAGTTATATTAGACTATTAAAAGCACAGGAGAGATATTGGCAATTTATTTCTTCTTCTTCTTCTTCTTCTTCTTCTTCTTCTTCTTCTTCTTCTTCTTCTTCTTGCTTCTTCTCTCTTCTTCTTTCTTCTTCTTCTTCTTCTTCTTTCACATATTGTTTATCATTTATTTTTAAAAGAAATATTAAAGGATTATATTGAATAAATTGAAATGCAAACAAAAAGATGTTTTGACTGAGATGAATGAAAGAGGCCGGGAATTAAATGTGTTTGTTTCTCTCCTTTACTGAAAATTTGGAATGAAAAAGTAATAATAGAATTAAGTATGCATATATTAATGTTTTATTGCTGTCATATTTTGTATGTAAAGGTGATGACCCAGAAATATGTTGTCCACTAAAAAGAGATTTTTGTTTTTATGTGAAAAACTGAATAAAATTTGTTTTTTTTAAAAAAAAACAGATGGTGCTCTCTTTCTGTATGATTTTATGCAAATTATATTGCTTGCGTATGTTTTCTTACTTTGCTTAACTCAACAGACACTCCTAAGTAGAACCATAAGTTTTTGCCACTGAAAATCTTGCTCACTCCACTGGGATTTCTGAAATTTCCCCAGATCTATACTTCCTCATTTTTAATTTTTCTTGGTAGTCATAAAAGCTGTGCATTTCTTTTTTGTTTTCCTTCTTTTAATGAACAGATGATAAAATCGGGATTGACTGTATGTGCTACTCGGTTCTGTGGAATTAAGGAATATCCCAGACTCAAGAGTAAATAAATGCATTAAAACAAGAGAACAATTTGGGAGCATGAAACAAGAATTTGTTTCTTAATAGGGTGAGTGAAATATTTCCATAATACTGCCTTTCACCTAAATAATCATGAACCTCATATGTAGTAAAAAAGTTTGCCTTGGATATTGCTACATTCAGTTTATGGGCCAACAGTATTCGAAAGATCCTTTGATAAGGGAATTAGATTGTTTAGAGGCCAAATATAAAGCTTTAGGATCTCATACAGTCTCAGTCTTGGAGAGAAGCACCCCAGAATTTGATGTAATTGGAAGATTTTAAAATCTTGCTTTCCTCCTGCTTTCCAATTTCCAGTTACTGTGACAAGCAGATCAAACCATGTTTAACAGCAGCCAATTGCATCAGTCAGGATATTCAACACAGTTTTGGCTGGCCTCCTATGGTGACTTTTTCACTTGCCAAATATTGCTAGTCCCAAATCTGGATTATGGAATGGATTTTTCATAGATTTTTTAAAAAATGGAATAAATTGCCCAAATCCGGAGAGAAAGGTATTTCCATGTGGATCTATGTGGCAATTTGGCATCTGCTCAGGCCCTGTCCATTCTCATCATGTCACCTGAATTAATTTATCACTAGCTCCTTTAAGATCTGTGGCAGCAAAATCTGTCTTCCCATTTTCCAGCTCTGCAGGGTTTCAAGACCATCAGATTCCCCCTATTCTCTCATACCTCAATCTACATTTCAAAATCAGCAACCATGAAGTCAACTGCAAAAAAGTGGAAATGGTGGCAGCATAGAAGTCCTTTGAGGTCAGATATTTGTAGCCCACCAGCTGAAGTCAGAATGAATAAACTGTTGTATTCAGCTCTGTATAAATCAGGGCTGTGAAACTCCCAGCCCATGGGCTGGATGCATCACACACTGGCCACGCTCACACCTGATTTAGCGAAGGGGGAAAAAGTCCCAATATGTCACGTGACACTGGCTTGACGGCGTGAGTTTGATGCCCCTGGTATAAATACTGCAGCAGAGATGGGTAGCCTTTGCAGCTGTATTCTTAGCTGTTGGAGATTGTGAGCCAACGAATGTATGGGATTAAGACAAGGGATCTAGGATTAAATAGGACTGTTCACCTTTTCCCCTTTCTATTTGTGATATCCCATTTATTTCTTATCTTTCTGATGCTCTTATCACTACCTTGTTGATGTCTGCCAAGGAAAGAATAAGTTTATTCTGGGCAAAGGATGGAAATATTTTTGGGGAGGAGACTTTTGACATTAAGGACAAAGCAAATAGATACTTTCAGATTGCAAACCACCCTCAACACAAACGGAAAGGGTTTGGGAAATCTATCCATTGATTTTGTCTTGCCTTCGTGCAGGGCAGTGCCAGACATTTATTCAGATGGAAGACTTGTTGAATTTAGTGGGATTTGGCTTTGACATCTCAGCCTAAGGATTGTGTAATGGACCTGACAGATACCATGTTGCCTATTCCTGTAGAATGGCATAGATAATAAATATGTAAAACCTAGCCACGAACAAGAAATTATATAGCATGAAGGGGTGGAAGTATGCCAAAATTGTGTTCTTTTGCTCTTCAAAGAAGTGTACTGTAAGATGTTCTTGGCATCCCAGCTAGTGTCACTCCATGTGCTTCTCTAGTCATTTCAATGTTCCCTCCCTCTGACTCAGCCCTCAAAGAGATCTAGCAACAGAGAGTGCTACTAAATTAATTACACACATTACCACTAAAAGTATCTGCAGCACACTGGTGATGCTGCAAGAGATCTTTCGGTCATCTAGAAATGCCAGTGGAGTTCATTCGTCTGTCCTTTAGTAGTCTTTAATAGCCAGTTAAACCACAGATAACAGTTAAGTCCAGGATTCCGTTGCACCGGAGAATGGCAAGAAATTATAAATTGGGTCTGAAAACAAGCCAAATCTCATTAATGCTGACCCCTAATTCTCCCAAACTTCTTGTCACTGTTATAGTTCCACGCTGGAACCTGAGAAGATATTTTGGACACTTTGCAGGATAAATTTCTTCTTGTTCTTGCATAGAACTTGTTTTTTTCTTCTTGTGCAAACACACACACACACACATGATGAAACCAGTGCGCCATGATTGTAAGATAAATACATAGGTACTGTGATGACCCTGGGCGTGGCACAAAAGCAACAAAGTCACAAAAATAAGTAAAGTCCCTTTAATACCTCTAACTTGGCCCCCAATGTCCAGTTATTATCGGCTGGAGAAAAAACTCTCCCAAAGGGAAGAAATTCTGTTGGAACCCAAAGTACATATAAATTATAAATAAAAACCAACACAAACCACACTGCAGCAATTAGTGAGACAGGGCAGGATAAGGAATTGAAGACTTCAAAAGATACTGAAACACACACAGTTGGGAGCATGCCAGAACTCAGATAAGACTTGACAAACCAAAATAATTCATGCTTTGCTTCCACAAGGAGTTGTGTGCAAACACCCTCTTTATCCTGTTTTCCCAGCTGCAGCTAATTAAGGAAATCGGGGCCTTTTTCTCCCCCATAACCCACATTGCTCCCTTATCTGTTCCTCCCTGCATGCCCTAGGATGAAGAGGAGGTGGGCCTGGGTCTTCCTCTAAATGCTCAACTGGAATGTGCCCTTCCCCAGTTTCCTCCACAGCCACCAGAGCCACACTCGCACTCCCTGTCAACTGTTATACCTGTCCCTCAGAATCAGATTCCAACAGGGGCATGACAGGTACATAGCTGCTTACATCCTTAATTTTTCTATATCTTTAGAAATAACCTGGTTTTGATAAAATATTCTCTGACTAAAATTATACTATAGCATCTTCTTTCAATCCAACAGCTGTTCATCCCCATCGTCCTATTGTAAAACTTCAAAGTCCTGATAGATTGGCATGTTTCAGCAATCAATCTGCTCCCAGAACAGGATTCTTCATATACTGATGAGTCTACTAGTTTCTCAACCTTACCATAAGGCTTTGCCCATATCCTAAAATATAAACCTCATCATGGTGCTTTAAGCCTTTTAAAAAAAGAAAAGAAAATATGGATCTGGTTGATTTAGATGGTGACTTAATGGCTGGGTTCATACATCACTTATATTAAGCTGTTATCACTTCAAGACTGTTTTAACTATTGTTTATTGGATAAGTCTAAAAATTGAGTTCACCCATTCATGTCTGCCTGTAAACTGCTTTCTGCCTAGAAGAACAGCTTTGAATTTCATACTGCTGGGTTCTCACATCATGTGAATATGAAGTAGTTTTATTTTAATTTAGCGTCATGCCTACAATATTGGGACCAACCTTGAAGGCATTAGAATGAGATTGGAAAAATTAATGGAGGATAGGGCTAACAATGACAACGAATCATTAGTAACCAATTATCTCATGCTGCTAAAGAGCATGAGCAAGAAGGTACTGTTGAGTTCACATCCTCCTGTGGGCACACCATATGTGAACAAAATGTACATTACATCAGCTTTCCTAAACCTGGGTGACTTCTAGTTGTATGGATTTCAACTCCTAGAATTCCGCATCAAGTAGACTACTGCTATGACATAGCATACACAGCAAATGCTGCTCTTAAATAAACCTCACTAGAAGCTACTATGATTGCAATCCTAGACCACCTATGTAGAACTTAAGGACTGTATGACCTTGATATTAAAAGGTCTTCTTCCAGAATGATCCTTGCTTCTTGGCCATCTGATTTACAAGTCAAAATAGGAGAGGAAAGGAAACTCTATAAGATACATACTGACTGCAGTTCCAGCATGTAATTTAAAATGTTAATATTTACTAGCAACAAATCAAAGAAATCCATGATACATGCATACTCTAGATTAAGCACGCTGTACTGCTGACACAGTCCTCCTCCGGTCTCCAGAATGAAAGTTCTTCAGAATGAAAAAACTATTGTGATGCTGTTTGTAAAAGGCAGTGAAAGAAACAAGGAATAAGCCTTCCTGCCTGAAAGACCCATCAAACAATGTGGAACAGAATTAATGTCTAAATACTAACTGTCATCTTGCATATCATTTGGAGTGCAGGCAGAAACACAAGTGACCAAATCATTGATTCAGGGAGTAGCGTACTCTTTCCGACTGAATCCTGGCCCTTTCAGAAATGGTGATAACAAAGATTCCCCTCTTTCTCATTCCTGATGATCAGTAAAACCTATCAATAGTTTTAATCATAAAACTGCAAACTTTTTCATTTTCCCCTACAACTGTCAGTGCTGGAATAGTTAAAACCCATAAAGTTCTTTAAAAGAGCCCATTTCTACCACATGGAGATTCTGGTTCTATTACTCCACCTTTCAGTCTCCTGCTGTTGAAATACCTTGTCCAACTATTTAATTAGTACCAGGAGTTAGGCCACAGAGCAGCACTGTCAATTTGTTTTTCTCTCACCATTTGGACAGATATCTACTTGAGGCCCAGAGAGAAAAAGAATGGGGATGCCAACTGAAAATTGTTTTGTTCAAGTTTTCTTCTAACCCCAAAGCAATGCAGTTTCACAAACGTTATCTTGCACCCCTTCAGTGCCAACACATTCTTCTCAACATCTTACATCTTAAATCAACTTGGACTCAACTGCAATATATCTTGTCAGGGAAGACTTAAAGGCCATTAAATATATGTTTGAATGCATGCACTGCAGAAAGAACAAATCACTCAAACTCTGTCCATGCCAGTGTTATGGTTTGTTCAAATCTATCCCATCCTGATTCTATAGTTCTGTGTGAAATCTGTACAAAAATTAACATTTGGCCATCTATAAAATGGTTGAACATATTTTCACAAGAAATATAGGTTTATAAACTTGTTTCATCAACATAAGTGGGTTTTAAACTGTACATTATCCTAATATACACCTCTTTAAATATATACATTAGCAGGCTTTTACAATAACATTGCACATTCAGAGATATAAAATTGAAAGACTATTGTAATTTTGTTTGTTTGAGAGATGTAAATCAGGTGAACTCATACTGAATTTTCTTAGAATGCTGATTGAGAGGATCAAATTCCTGAGGTCTTTCTATGTACGTCACCCACGATACACTTATCACTCCACCCAGTCTCTGTACATCCCCACATAAATGCCTGCCTAAGGATTTGATTTCATCATTTCTAAGTAAAAAGAAAAAAAGAACATTTAGGATGTGAGTCCAGAGGCTCTACAGTGGGCTTCTATCAAGTTGCAACTTGCAGATAGAAATGCTTCAAAACCATTATTGCAGGATTTGACCATGTGATGAAGTAGCTGGATGACTCTGCTTTGCTCAGGCCACCACTAATGTTCAGTAATCTTCCTGCGTGGTTAGGCAGAATTTAGGTGACGTGAATCATCCAGTTCAAAGCAAAAGGCAAGGAGAGCCTTCAGATGAGACAGGAGCTACAGCTAGGAAGAGGAACTCAGCCCCTCATGATTCTTACTGATACTCAATCCTCATCAACCAGAAAAGGTAAAACCAGGAAAAGCTCCTGAAGCACAAGCAGTTACATTAAAGCACTCTTTTCAGTCAAATCAATCTCCTGAAGATTGCTTTCAAAAGAATAAAGAGAAAGGAGAACACAAAGAAGCATCATGTTTCACTGACCTTGCTCCATCACTTGTTTCTCTTGTGGATGGTAGGTGCGGATGCTGAGAAATGATGCAGGCTTGTTTCAGGCTGTCAGTGGGAAGAAGAAGAAGGAAGCCCAAGTGACTGTCTTCATTCCAGGCTGACTAGAAGAGCCAGGTTCTTCTGTTTGATGATGAAACACCTGGCAGGTTAAGCAGAGACACTCAGAAGCCAGTGACTCGGACAGGTGTTTCTATACACTCTTGGTCCTCATTAGATTCCCTGCCTCCTCAGCTACTGCCCCGCCCCTTGTCAGATCCGCCTAAAGCTCCACTCCTAAACTCTGCCTCTCAATTAGTTTGGTAGTAATTGGGCAAGACTTGCTGCAGTCTCCTCTTCTTCTTCTTCTTCTTCTTCTTCTTCTTCTTCTTCTTCTTCTTCTTCTTCTTCTTCTTCTTCTTCTTCTCCTCCTCCTCCGCCCCCTCCTCTTTTCAAGTGGAGATCATTTAGAATAGGAAGCACTTCAAAAGAAAATAAGGTATGCCAGGATTACAGGAAAGCAAAACTGATTGTTTTTCACGGAGGGCAAAGCATTTCCTTCTCGTGGGAATGCTACCACTCACTTTGTGCTGCTTACAATATAAAATGACTACTTATGATGAGTGTGCATATATTTGTATGCATATACATACATGCATACCATGCAACATTTGAACATATTTGAGGTTTAAACATAGGCTGAATTTTTCCTTTTAGCCATTTTGGATATAAGCTTCATTTAAAAATGAAGCATAATAAATTTTAACATCCCAATAAATTTTAAACTACACTAAGCTCTTCATCAAGAAAACATGCTCAATAGTAACAGCCACAAAAGGTGCAGGCTATATTGTCGGGCTCCATGGAACTAAATCCAATGTGGATTATTTGCTGCTCCCATGGTTTTAGGGGAACTTGCTTGCTGGGGAGGTGGCTCTTCAATATTGCCTACCTACAGTAGATGAAAAACACTATCTTCATCAATCTGATTGTCTGCTATGAGAAAAATCAAAGGCTTTTTGGTAGGTCCTTTTGCTAATAAGGAACCAAACTAGCCTTTCTTAATTTTTAACTAGGCAAGTGTTTGTTTTGACCTCAAAATAAAAAGCTGCATATCTGAAATATCTATATAACTCAAACCACAGATCTGCCCAGTCTTGCCCTCTGCCTTCACAATGTACAGGAGAAGCCGCATTGCTCTTAAATCTTTACTTTCTCTCCAAAGTGCTCATTTAATACCACTTGAGAATAAATTCCTTTTGGCTTGCATTGTACCACTAGGGGTCAGTAGGGGGACTGAACTTTGCCAGTTCTCAGGGGTAGTAAGACTGAATCTGCTCATGAGATCAGAATAAAATGGAGCCATAAAATGGGACATAATGACTAGACAAAACCCTGCCAGGATGCTTTATCTTTCTTCTGTGTGTTTTAACAGTTTATTGGAATAGGTACAGGGGCCCTCAGGCACCATGCCACTGGAGGGCCTTTCCCACTTCTGAGCTGAACTCCTCTCCACCCATCCTTAATTCAAGAGAAAACAATACCGGCATGTCATCTGCTCTTCCATTCCTGATCCTTATCCTGTCTCTATTGCCTCTGTTCCGAGTCATTGCACTCATCTGATTTCAATGGTACCCATAAGAAGCCATGAGGATTTGAAAACGGTGACACACGTGCATTATGATGTCAGCATGCAAGTGGCCAGATTATGTAATGACATAATGGCTCACACAAGTCTGCATGTCACTGACATGTCATTTGTCCCCTTTGCACCTTGCAAAAACCCATGCCTACCTCTTCCCTCCAAGATAATAGATCTTAAAACCTAACAAATTTTACACAATTTAAGGCTTCCTCGGACAGTATCAGAATAAAGGGGCAAAACCTGCTTTAACACTGGAGCAGTCAAAGACTTAAACCAGTCTCATTCAGGGGTGGTAGATGAGAAGAAGATGATGTCATGAGGGCATAACAGAAAAAATAAATGTGATCAGGTCATGTTGAGAGGCCCGGTGGCTCAGTGACTTATAACACACTGGAGAAGGTCTGAGCTCTGGCAATTGGAGCCCTACCATGTGTGATGGAGTGAGCTCTTGTCATTTGCCTCAGCTCCTACCCACCTATCAATTCAAAAGCATGTAAATATGAGGAGATAAATACATACCACTTTAGCGCTTCATGTTTCACCGCACAGTCTGTGCTGTGGTGTGGTGTCATACTGGCCACATGATTAAGGAAATGTCTTCAGACAGTGCTGGCTCAATGGCCTAAAAATGGAGATGAGCACCATCGCCTAAAGTTGGCTATGACTTAGCAGAGTAAAACCCACAGGAAGTCAGATAACAGGTACAGTAACAGAGTTGGAAGGACCTTGTACGTCATCTAATCTAACCCCCTGCCCAAGCAGGAGACCCTACACCATTTCTGACAAATGGCAGTCCAATCTCTTCTTGAAAG
>BHFT01039396.1:0-56049 GCA_004320025.1 Laticauda laticaudata | reverse complement strand
TGGTTGGACTGGTCAAACAGGCAAAAGCAACAAATAAGGTACCCTGGAATTGAAACGGTGTTAGAAGAGAAACAATAACATTGGGGTTCCGGGCGATAGGAATTTTAAGCTCTGAAGGCAGAGACGAGAAAAGGAGAAAGATGTGTGGTTTCTCCTTTTCCTATCTAGACAGCTAAGAGGAGCTTAAACAGAGAAATTGGAAAAAAACTACATCGCATCAGTAAGGCAATTTGAGATGCTGAAAAGAAAATCACAGGGAAAAGTTAAAGATCTGGATAATGTAAAAGTTTTGAAAGGGGACAGGGAAGGAGAGAAGGAAGAAATAAAAGGGTGAGGATCTGGAAGGCGAAGGGACCTGCCTGCGAATTAAAAAAAAACTTACAGCAAAAATGTTCAACAAAGACTTACCAAAAGGAGTACAGTTCTGACCGAAATATCGCACAAAAACCCCAGGAAGAGAAAGTCGAAAAGAAATAAATTAATTGCGACGTATCTGGATCTGAGTGATGGTGTTGGGATCGGATTCTTGTAGATTGCTTTGAATGACTTAAAATAATTGGGTGGGTTGGTTAAAATTGTTTAAAATGGCTCCCAGTTTTAAAAAGACTTGAAATGGAACTGTAATAGCTACCCCAAAGAAAGATGCCGCACAAGAAGGAGAGGCTTCTTCTTGCGATTCATATTTCAGTTTTAAAATTGGAGATTGTGGGATATGTATGAAGAAACAACAAGAAATCCGCAGCAAGAAGAATGTGCCAACAAAGAAGAAGCATGTCTTTAATAGAACGCAATAACTTAGGATGGGGGGAAAAAGAGGGAAAGGGGGGGAAAGAGAATGGAAAGTTTAAGGTTGAGAGGAAAACAACGTCCCCCCCAAAAAATGGAGAGGTGAGATAGATAAGTATAAAATCCAGAAGAGCAACAGGAAAGAGGGAAATGCCAAAAGAGAGAGTATAGAAAACTAGAGAGAAAGAGACCCAAGGATAAACTTTCTCCTCATATCTTCCTCCTGCACATTCTTTTCCAGTCGGGTTCTTCTTTGTGGTGGCCATTTCTGACCACTGCTGCAACCGCCTTTGGGAAAGGAAGTAATGGCCAGCTAGGGAGGAGAGATATGGCTCTCCTCAACCCTGCTGGCAGTCTCCCCCATCTTCACCACCTCTACAGGGTGGCTTGGCCCCAAAACCAGCCAGCTCGGGGCGCTCCAGTGGCGAGCACGGATCGAAACCTTGTAGAGATGAGGTTTCGGTCTGTCGCTGAAGAAGCTCAAACCGGAAGTCTTTTTCCCTCTAATATTATAGCATATTATAAGTTCTCATTATTTGTTGTGCACAACTTTTCCCTATTACATGATTTCAGATGCATCTGTTACAAAGAAGTCCACATGTGCCTTATTGGGGTTGATTCAGTGGATCATGTCATGTTACTCCCATTAAAGTCCATTTGCAGATTTTTTCCCCATGTCTAGATTGAGTAACATGTTCAGCCTATTGCACTTTGAGCTGGTGCTGTTGGAGCTCTACCACCTGCTAGCATAGGGGTGTCAAACTCAGGTGCTTAAATCTGGCCTGTGGGGCCAGCCTGGAAATAGCAAAGGACCACTCTGCAGTGCCTCTGGCAGCCAAACAGGGCATGGGGAATCTCTACCCCGTGCCCTCCCATACGCCATTTTGGCTGACAGAGTGCTGCAGGAGATGTCTGTTCCATCTCCTAGTCCTGGCCAGCTCGCAGAGGAGAACTACAGTACTGATCTGGCCCTCAAAGAAATCCAGTTTGACACCCCTGTTTTAGCAGAAATTCTGGTCATTTGCTGGAGGCCAGAGTTTAAGTCAAATAACAACAACAACAAAACCCAAGCTCTGACTATAGTCTCAGCCTGACCTTGACAGTAGTGTAAGAATGATTTGAACTTTTTAAATTTATTTTAGATGTTGCCCACTCCAATTGAGTCTGGAAGGCTCTCAGTATGAACAAAACGTATTATGTTTCTGCTAATGTGCTCATATGTTATTTATTGTCCGCATTTGATCAGTTAACTATTCTAGTTTATATGTTCACATTCCATTCTGAGTTATAAAAACATAATTCTTTCCCTGTATTGGAAGTATATTTTCTGTTTTAGAGCACATGATGGACTTCACCTATTTCTTAAAATCTTCCAGTACAAGCTATTCTTCTACGTGCTTCTCATTTAAAATGTAGCTTGTCTGCACTTGTGCTTCAAAATGTTGGAAGATATGGTCTCCTAAATCTTCAAGGGGGAAAAGGAAGTTAGCCTTTATTTCAGTGCAATATAATGCAAGACACAGCCTTCAGAGAGGTTAGATTTATGTGCATTACACATTTAAAATGACAAAAGAAAGAATGGAAAATGAAAAACAAAGATTCTGTGTTAGGGTTTTTTTTTTGCAAAGAGTTGTTATCTCAAACAAGTTATCTAAACAAGTTATCTCATTTTAGACTGCTTTTGTGAATCCTGATAATGTCTTAATTTTGAAGTTTTAAAAATATTAAAATAAAATGTGTGAATTGTTTCAGTGCCATATAATATTGCTGGTTATACTTTTTTTAGTGTCTTGCTGTAATTGCTATTTAAAACTGACAGTCTTTGGTGACTCATAAAAGAGTAGGGAAACATAATAGAGATAGTTTGGTGTAGTGATTGAGGGCTAGAAAGCAGATCATGAGTTTTAATTTTACTTTGGCACAAAACCAGCTGGTTAACTGTGGGCCAGTTACTCTCTCAGCCCAAGGTAGAAAGTGGCAAAGCTCTTCTAAAAATCTTGCCAAGAAAACTGCAGAGACTTATCCAGGTAGACAGCATAAGTCTAAAAATTGACTTGTGTTCATGCATGCTGCAAAATATAGATTAATATAGTATTTCTCCTGAACAATATAGGTGTCCCATATGTATTGACAATATATAAATTATCTCTGATGTGCTATGTTTTTCATTCTACATTCTTAATAAAAAATCTATACTGACCTTTTGTGACTTTGCTGTTACTTTTCCTATTCTTGTTTTGGGCATGTTATTGGTATCAGTACAACTGTGAGGCAGACTTCTGAGAATGAGAAACAGAACTAGGAATGGCCATTTTTAAGAAGACCAAAATATAAATTATAGTTAAGACAATGTTACAGTGGAGAAAAGTGAAACATGCCAGCTCTTGAAACAGGACCCAACTTATAGTTACCTAGGATTTATTGCAATAAAGTTGTGCTTTCTATTAAACATGCTTGCTGAAAATGTCATTGGAGAATTGTTATTTTTTAAGTTGATTTCCCAAAGGAGTAACTAAACATTATGGATGCTATGCAACCAGTTCTTTCTATCATCTGGTAACATGCAGAAGCAATCACAGCTGATTTTCTATTTCCAAAAGCACCAATCATGGACAAAAAATTTTTTGGGTTAACGGTTAATGTCATATAGTGTTTGGGTCCTATAGGCAGTGGCAAAGAGGAGAATTTGATGTGAGCTGCTTCTTTCATATGTAGAATATGTAGGAGAAAGATATAATCACACAAAGAACTGTCCGTTGTGCTGAAGTTTGCTTGCTACATTTATAATGGATTTTTTTTTTATTGTTGTGGTTTGCTATCAGATATTAGAGCCTGCTGCTCTAATCCATAATGGAATCCATAATGGAAGCAAAGCAGGATTCTAATATATTTTTCTTGAGAATAGGAACTATATCTTTATTTCTGAAACATCCATTAAACTACAAATACTCGCAAAACCAAATCTGAGACAACAGATTTAGAAAAGTTAAATTAGAAAATATCTGAATAAACCAAGGATGCAGACCTCCTATTTCACTGTTAATGTAATTAAAACGTGATTTTCTGAAAGTAAATATCTGTAGGATTTGAAAGTGATAGTAATGAAACCTCTTTTTGCATGTCACAGAATTGTTGAGGTTGTCTAGTAAGGAAGTTACTTGGTTTCTTGGTTTAGCTGTGATGATTTTCAGTTTAGATCTAATGTGTTCTGTTTTCTTCCTGGGCCTAGTTTGTTTATTTAGTAAGTTTAGAACAAGGCTGTCAAACTCAGGGCCCAGGAGTCAGGTGCATCTTACACTGGCCATGCCCATGTCCGGTTTAGCGAAGGAGAAAGAAAGTTGTGATACGTCACATGACATCACTATAATGATGGAAGTTTGACACCCCTGGTTTGGAATGGGATGTTTTGCAAATTCCTGATCTTGGACTTGGCAAGCCCTGAAAAGACTGTTACAGAAAAACTGAGGCGGGAATGTGTAAAAGCAGCAGATATAGATGTAGAAACAGCAACCATTAAATAAAAGTGATTGTATTAATTTGAAGCAATCATCTAATTATCTGGCTATGATTCAATTCACAGCTAAATCACTTAGCTCAACGTTCTCACCTCCTCCCACCTTTTAAAGCAACGTCTTATTTTGCTTCTCAAAACAGCACAGCTAAATACAGCGTGGTGACATTTCTACCTCGATTCCTGTATGAACAGATTAGAAAAGCTGCAAATGCTTTCTTCCTCTTCATTGCCTTACTGCAGGTATGTCTATATTGAAGTAAAACAACTGTAACTGTAGCTTAATTTAATACAGTGGCAGGTGAACAGTCTGTGACTACCAACTCTTGTAGCAGTGATGAAGTTTCATGATGCATAAGCCTATATTTTGCATGATGAACTCAGTGTAGTCCAACAAATGTGTGTAGATCATTTGTCCGTTTTATGCTGAGACATAATGGTACTGGTAAATTGAATGTTAGCCTAGAAAATATAATGATAAATTCTTTTAGCCTATTGTTATACACAATAGGGTGGCATGATGGTTCAGCGGTTAAGACCCAATGGCTTGTCAACTGGAAAGCCCGGGTTTGAGACCCGAGTGCCATGCAATGAGGTGAGCTCCTGCCAACCTTGCAGTTTTAATGTATGCAAGTATGAGTAGATAAATAGGTAGTGCTTTGCTGGGAAGTGTTTTATTGCTGGCCACATGATGACAGTAGCATCTGTCAGACCACACAGGCTCCATCAGCTGAGAATCAGAAATGAGCATCACCCCTTGAGTTAGTTACAACAGGGGAAACCTTTCAACCTTTACATGATAGTATTAAAACAGGGAATAGCAATCTTAAACTAAAACCAGTCTAAACTAAAAATAGAAATATTGGAAATCGCAATCATATCGAAAAGCAGACTTAGAATTTGGATTTTCCAATATAGGTTCAATGATTTCAGCTGAAGCTCAGAATTGTACAGGTCAGAGAAAATAAAAAGGCAGCAGTCATTTGACAGAAATCTCAGCCAATCAGGAAGCTCTCATTATTTAATGAATAATAGGAGTCAATCTTGAACATACTAATACTTTTTGGGTGTTTGTATTTCCTGCTTTTTGGAGCCTCAGTTGTTAACTGAGTAGAATTCTTATCACATCTGATTGGGCTGGGATGATGTGTGCTGCAGTTTAACAATATCAGGAAATCTAACTGTAGAAAAAAATTGGTTTGAGTAGAGCTTTGAACCTTGATCACACATAATCCAATGTAGTTACTTGAGTTAGACTCCAATATTATAGGCCAGTGGTGGCTAACCTTTTTTGACTCCTGTGCCAAAAATTGCATGCGCGCTTACGCTCACGTGCTCGCATGTCAGCACCTAGAAGGCAGAGTGCGCAGCCTCCACAAGACCCCTGAGCATGCGCATACAATTCCCCCCTGTCACCCCCTTACCTGCACTGCAACTTCCAGCTGATTTTCAGCCCATTTGAGGCCTTTTTCGGCCTGCCAGAGGCTTGAAGGAAGCCTCTGTAGGCTTTGCAGGCTGAAAAATGGGCCTGTTTCATCACTTCCGGTATTTCCGGAAATGCAGGAAGTGATGAAACAGGCCTACTTTTCAGCCTGCAAAGCCTACAGAGGCTTCCCTCAAGCCTCTGGCAGGCTGAAAACAGCCCGAAAATTAGCTGGGAGGCACATGCATGCGCAGTGAGGTAAATTTTCCTGGGGCTTATGAGCCCGCACAAATGGCTCTGCGTGCTACCTGTGGCACGGGTGCCATAGGTTCGCCATCACAGTTATAGGCTAATGACACTTCCTAGTATGGACAGGGTTACTCAGAACAGCTGCAGGTAGTTTCCTAAATATTTTATAAATTTCTATAAATTGTATAAATTCTGTCAAGTCATATTTTTCTGACTTTGGATCTCTGGCAAAATAAAGGTTTATTCTGAGTGCTGAAGCAACATAAAAAAATAAGATAAGAATAAATTCCTCAGTCATGTGCCCACTCTAAATTCCCCCATCTGAAATTAAGAGACAAAATTATTTTTCTGTTGTAATATATATTTTTACCTCAGCAGTGGCATTCCTTTCTTTGAATACTTTTCTACATATATACATTTCTTTTTCAGCAAATTCCAGAGGTTTCCCCAACTGGAAGATATACTACCTTGGTGCCATTACTATTTATTCTAACAATTGCTGGCATCAAAGAAATCATAGAAGATTATGTAAGTATAAATTTAGATTTTGGAAGAAATGTCTCTCCCTTTGCAACATAGCAAGAAACATTCAGATGTATAAAGCTACTTAATTTGCATGATTACTCAAGTCACTTTAATAGTAACTCCACTTTGAGACAATGTGATACTGAAGATTAAAATTAAAAATAGTTATTTTTAATTTTAAAAAATACAAGTTAAACTAGGAGTGTACTATTTTGAAAATTAGAAAATAATTACAGATAGTCCTCAGTTTAGCACTGGTCACTTAGTGACTGTTCAACATTACGATGAACCTTACGATGAACCTCCCTAGGGATAATATTACAATATATGGAAAGGTTTATATGCTATAAAGAAAAGTTTTCTAGAATTTCATGTGTGAAATTGCATAAGTAGCTATGCTATGCAGAAATGCAATGAAAGGACAGTTGTTCATCGCTTGTACTAATTGCTTTAATGCGAGATTAGCCAAAAAGCTGTGAAGATATTACTGAATGTATTCAGTATATTACATATTTAGTATATCAGAATATCAAATATAACTGAAATAACATTCTCGTCAATCAGGGTTGATTATAATGGCTTGGATTGATGGGAATTGGGATTCTGTCTAAAATATCTGGAAGGTTATAGATTACCATTTCCTGCCCTATTGTGTGATCCAGAAAATGATCCAACAGAGAGGATATACTAGCATTTTTCATGGGGAAACTCCTCAGGGTAATCCTCAACATTATCATGTAGCTAAAACAACAAATAATAGTTGATATGAAAAACTTTATTATATGAGGTACTACAGAGATAATACAAGCGAAAGCCGACAATATGGGACTAAGTAAATTAAAAAAATGGTCTGAGTAAAAACCCTAATGCTGCTGAACTCTGTAAGTCTATAAACTGCCTGAATGAATGAATAGCTAGGAATCAGAATGAAACAATGGGGGGAAAACAGGCATTTAATACGAAGTACATTCTTTGAATATACAACTGCATAAACAACATTGGTGAAAAATCCAGTGTTATCTATTCAATGAAATTTCTTGATATACTGATATATGTCAGTGGACTAATTTCTTCTCTGTATATATTCCCTCAATTTGGGGAATTATCTAGATATGATTCAAAGTAGGAAGGAGAATAAAGGGAAGTAGGGGAAGGAAAGGGAAAGAGAAGGAAGGGAAAGGAAGCAAAGAGAAGTAAACAAACATCTCCTTAACCTTTCTTGGCACAATTGTTAAGTGAATCCCTGCAGTTGTTAAGTTAAGAACACAATTGTGAAGTCAGTCTAGCTTCCCCATTGATTTTGCTTGTCAGAAGGTTGCAAATGGTGATCATATGGCCTCACGGCAGTGCAATCGTCATAAATGTGAGTCAGTTGCCAAGCATCTGAATATGGATCATGGGGCCATGGAGATGCTGCACCGGTTGTAAGTATGAAGAATGATCATAAATCACTTTCTTTTAGCTTTGAACGGTCACTAAATGAACTGTTGTAAATTGAGGACTACCTGTAGAAGGATTAATGCGTAGGAGAGAAAAGCTTATTTATGTGTTTATGTGTTTATATCTGCTTTTATTATTTTTGTAAATAACTCAAAGCAACTAACACACATGATACTCCTTCTTCCTTTTATATTCCCCACAACAACAATCCTATGAGGTGAGATGAGCTGAATGAGAAAGTCTAATATATTATATTACATATAATAACTGCAGCAAAAATAGCCTTTGCCCAGAATTGGAAAAGTGAAATCATTCCCTCCAATATTATGATAATAAAAAAGGTTTTAGAGTTTTAGAATACTCTATCTGACTCTGTGGTTTCTTCCCCAAACCCCAAAAACTTTAACTGTCTACTATTGACCTCATCCCTTTCCTAAGAAGTCTGTAGGGGACGTGCATAAGTGCACCAATGTGTCTATTGTCCCTGTCCTATTGTTTCTTTTATTTTTCTTACATGTACCCATTTCATGTATTCATAACTATGTATATACTTATACCTATTATCTTGTAAGTGATTGACAAATCAAAATAAATAAATAAAATAAAATAAAACTGTGCAGAAATAGATAGGCTTTCAGTGGAAATGAAGGAGAGAGACAGAGTACTCCACAATTTGGAATTTATGGTATAATTGCTGCAAGGTAGACACAAAATAGAGAGATTAAATGAAAGGTTATGGTATAATGAAGTAATTTGGTATAAATAGGCAGAACTATGTATACTTATGTATAAATATGTAAATAACTATGTAAATATATCAAAATATGACATAAATCAAATGTAAAATAATTATAATAATATTTAGTAGTATTCTATATACTTAAGAATAGGTCAAAGTGAGTGAACACTACTACTTATGCTGCAATGAATGGAAATATGTTTTTAATTGTTTTTTAATTGTAGAATTTGTTTAATAAACTTTTTTAAATATTAAAAAAAGAAAGAGAGAGATTGACTGACCCCAGCTGGCTTTCATGCCTAAGTTGGGAGTCTCCTGGCTTTTATCCTGGCAAACTGGTTTCCCTGTAATATTAACACATACTGGAAACATTAATGAAGCTTTTATGTTTTGTCTTAATCTTCCTGGCCAGTTTCATTCAGTTGACTATACCTAAATGTTTGGCTTTTTTATTTCTTAACAGAAAAGACACAAAGCTGACAGTACAGTGAACAGAAAGAAAACAATAGGTAAGGCCTTTTATGTTTCTCCCATACAAATTATACGGTAGGAAGGGTTATAGCCTCCTTAGAGGAATAGTTATATCTGGTTTTATTCATGTTTGGTTTATATTTAACTGTGAATAATATGATCCCCAAGTTTAAGAATCAGGAGAAAGCTCCCAATTCTATAAATGGGAATAGCTTGCACTAAGAGTTGTATTTCTTGCCTTTGTACTGTGAACATTAAGAGCTGCTAATTTTCATTAGGTGACTTTTATTATAAATTATGTAAGTATTTGTCATATCATACTTCGATTTGTTTTAATAATGTTTTGCCTTTCCCTGTAGCTATGTCTTCTGAATTATTTGCTATACCTTTTAGGGTAGTAGCTAATTCAGTTCTAAATAAATGAATATGAGAACCAATTTATTGCTAGTCAGTGATTAATACCACTAGTTGCATAATTTAATATTGTACTCTTCTGTCTAATTTATGTGGGTAGAAATAACATCGATTGGGTTGAAGCATTTAATGACAACAGAGCGCTTATCTGGAAATTATCACTGAATTTAATGATATAGACGGGCTTTATTAAGTTTCAAAGAAAGATAAAATACAAAATAATGAAAACAGAAAAGATTAAAAAAGGAGGGGCAGATCAAAGGAGGAAGAAGTTAAAAAGTAACAAAAGTAAAAGAGAGAATACAAAGGAAAATTGAGTTCTGACTTTCTTTAGTACACATACAAATAATCTTACTTTAAATTAAAACAAAACATATAAACAATATACAAAATTAATTTAAAAAACCCTAAAATTATACAGCAATGTAACCGCCTACCCTAAGATTAAACATAGACCTTAACAATGTACAATATATGTGTCTTATAATACACAATATTTCTACAATCATAACAAATCTAATGATCAAATCCTAAACCCAAATCTTCATTTTTATTTTTCTCAAGCAAGAAGTCCAAAAGTGATCTCCATATAGGAAGAAAGCTTGGTAAACTATCTTTTATCAAAATCTTCAATTTTGCCATCGGTGCTAGTTCTATTAATTTCACTATCAATTTGTGAGAATTTGCATATTGAATTTAATGACATAGAATGCCACTTTGTAAGTAATTTCAGTATATTCAGGTCAATTCTCTCAATGGTTTTTAACATGGCAATCTATATCTAAGAGAGCAGTAATAATTACACTACTGTTGCAAGCTGCAATTTTTAAAATTAAGATACACAATGTTAACAATGAAGTTTGAAAATACAAAAATTAGTCCACTCACAAACTACAGTCTCAGTTTGTAAGGAGAAACTGAGTAGCATTTTTTAAAGTTGAAATTAACCTCAGAAAAGGGCACAATACATTAGCTACTTCACAAATAATGGAATAACAAAGACTGTTTTCTGACTCATAGGCAGCTCTTGATTCTGCCAATCAGAAATCAATACGCAGCAATGGCATTTTCTTGCCTTAATGCATGTCTTGTGAAAAGGAAGAAAATAAAAGGAAAACAGTTATGGTAAAACACAAGAGGAAAATCCTTCATAAAATTTTGTGAAGGAGCTTTGATTGTCAATGAAAGGTTTTCCCAGAAATCCTCTTAAGAATGCTGCCTTGTCCTTCACTGCCAGCTCAATGAAGAAAAGACAGCCCTAGAAATGAGTCTGTTGGTAGCATATGGCAAAGTTCCTGAGTTCACATTGGGTAAGCTGGAGTTCTGATAAGCAATCCACATAAACTTATCTAAACCTTCTTAAACATCAGGAAGGCATCACTTAATTGCCCATAAAGTAGAAAATACTACAGTAGATGGATGAAAATACTTTTCAGGTCCATTGAGCATCTCTCTACCCTGGTATTTCTGAGCTCTTGTCAAATGTTAACTTTTGATTTTAAAAAGAAAAAATATATAAATTTCTTTCCCTTTTCCAGTGTTAAGAAATGGAACGTGGGAAGATATCATGTGGAAAGAGGTAAGAATTATTTTTAAGATGTTCTGGGAATTTGCAGATCTTTGATGGGATGATAAAATGATGTTTATCTTCTTGGGTATTTACAGCTGGGCACTGTGAATTTTATTTGAATATTTTCCCATTGTGTATTCATTACCATTGTCAGTCTCAAGAAAAACTTATTTATATCAATGTATATCCTTTGAAGCATGTAGATGTACAGTATACAGCTCCTTGTCCGTGGCAGTATGGAGAAGATGACATCAAACTTCTAAATGGCATCCATTATTTCTTTTTGATTACCTCAGAATCTCTTGTACAATTAGTGATTTTATTCTCTGAGTAGGGAAGACTATAAACAAAAGGAGATGTTGGAAACTTATACAATTTTAGAACAACATTGTGTCCCCTTGCCCAAAATCTGTATTCATTTCGCTAGAATTAAATGGGATTGAGGAAAGAACTGGGATTAAGGAAAGGAAAGGAAAGGAAAGGGGATTAAGGAAAGGAAAGGAAAGGAAAGGAAAGGAAAGGAAAAAGGAAAGGAAAGGAAAGGAAAGGGAAAAGAAGACCTCTAAAACAGGTCACATAAGCCTGTGTTACATGCACTGGACATAAAATGTTGGCACAGGGAGGAAGAAAACAAAATGAGGAATGGAATTACAGATCCTGGACTAGGCCATGATTGTCTGGCTATAATTGTGCATATGAGAGATCAGATTTATAGGCTTTAAATCTTCATTCTGGTAAGCAATTAATAATGCATGTCTTAAATCTTTTGAGGAAGAGAGCCAGTAAACCAATTTGTGAAATTAACTGTATAAGGTAACACCAAGAAAGTATGTCTTCTGAAATGGAGGGAAGGGTGATGTGAGACTATCTTTCCTTTCAGCCCTTGGACCATTCTAATTTTTGAATCCAGAAAGGAAGGGAATTTAAAACAGGCCACTTAGAAAAGGCACATTTTATTTTAGTTGGGAAAATCATGCTATTGTAGAAAGAGATTGGTAAAGAACACTATAAATAAAATCCAACAAGAAGCAATACTTGATGTACCTTAGATAAATAAGGGGAAAAAATAGCAACACCTCAGAGAAAATTGAATTTTGAAGGTGTAAAATTATCTTCTATAGTTTAATTATATATATTCAAGTGTTTGTCAGCCTTACCCAGACAGGAAACACTACAAGATGACCTAATTCTACTTTATTGTAAAGCTACATTAACAGAATCTTGAAAGTCTAAAAATACAAATCTCTCACTGTCTTTTTTTACAGCCTGATAAGTTAGGGGGGATCTTTTCTGTGTTTTTTCCTCTGCCTATTATGCAGCTGTGGGCTCCCTCTCTGAAATATCCAATTGAATCTCAAGGAAGCATCTTTCCCCCAGCAACTTTCATTCAAGTTCAGTTCTTTATTTATAATGGACAGAATATTGCCAAATTAAAGCTATAAATTTCTAAGCTACTGGTTATATGAACAGATTTTAGGGCATGGTGATTCTGAACTTCTTCCTCCCTCCAACTCGGGACTCTTAAGCTGGGCCTCTCTTGGAAAGCTCTGTGTTGCCAAAGCTTTTCCTTACTGCTTCTGCAGGTGTCCATTACATCACTTTGGGTGACAAGTCATCATTCTTCTTTAAGGGGTTCTACTTGATTCACATTAACGGGAGTCTGCACTTGCATATTGTACGCCTGTTGGATCATTCTTGAGCTAAACATTTGGCAGGAACCATTGCCTCTATCTTTTCCAGTGTTCTGCTTTCCTGGAAGTTCCTCACAAGAGTTTCCTTGAATACTTATTTATTATTTATTGGATTTCTTACCTGCTCTAGTCTTGAAACACTTGGCAGTTTGCAGGAATGAAGACATCAAAATAAAATGTCTATGGTGAAAATGAAAACTCATTAAATCATAAATCCATAATTACAATTTCCTTGGGTGACATTCATACTCTAGGATCTCCAGATCAAGTCCTGTTTTAATAGTTTCCAGAAGACCATACTGAAGATAGAGACCTCACTTTGAGCAGGAAGCTGTTCAAAAGTGTAGGAACTATACTATCTAATTACAACTTCATGGTAGTGTTAAATGTCATTAAAAAGCAAAGCCCTCTATGGAATATACTTAAGGAAAATGGAGATTGTCTATGTTTTTTTCCAGGACAAATAAATCAGACAGATTGACTTTGGCTGAAGAACATTTTGATGATATTTTGGCACCAAGTCATATAAGGTTTTATAGTTAATGACAAGGGCCCTACACCCAAAAGTGAGGACAATTGTAGTATTTTTATGATCACTCATGCAACCAATAAAGGAGCTGCTGCACTCTGAACTAATTGAAGCTTCCTGGTGATTTTGAAGGACTTCCATGTGGACAATGACCCTAGTTCCATTCAAGAACTGAGTAATGTCTGGTATTTAATAGACTTGATGATCCTCAAAAAAAAAACACCTAGCTTATTACAGACAAAACATAAAGTATAAATGCACAGAAGATCTGCTTGATGTAGATTGCATAAATACACCTCTATCTATCAACCCCAGGATATGAATCTTTTCTCTTGCTCTTTCTGTTCAGTGAACTCCTGGCTATTGTTTTTTCCAAACTTGAGTTTGGACTGCACCTGCTCTATATTTACACAGCAATTCTGTGTGATTGCACAGGATTGTTTCCTGCCCTGTTACTTTGATACTTTCTGTGGAAATACAGTTTTACTAATGGCCTGTGAGGATTTATGACATAAGCTCTCTACAACACATACATCTAAACATATAGATAACCTTTATCAGGTCCAAGAGTAAAACTGCTTTCTTTTTAAATACTTCCAAATTAAAGTACATTAAAGCAGAACTTGGCTTATTAGATGAAATATATCAACATATATTGATGGCTTATAATCTAAAATGTTGCTTTGTATATCATATATGATTAAGTTCCTGGGCTTTTTCTCAGAATTTAGAGTTAGCACTGAACATTTGTTATTTAAAGAGGACAATCATTCAGTTTACAGAGTGACAGAGCACCAACAGTTTGCAGTACATCTCTCCATATTGAATTTAAAACTTCACAGTGTATATACTGTAGTACATAGGATTTCATATCAAACTTCTTCAGTTGTTTTGGAAGAATAAAGCTAGTATGCCTATTCATTGACAGATCATTATTTTATAAAGAAAAAGTCCAGTTCAGTGTGGTGAAGGCACAGCTGGTTTCTTCCTAGAATATTTTATATCCTTGAAAAGCTGCAGCCTTTATTCATGGCCAAAAGATCACCTTGAATAATACCCTTTCATTCTTATGGAAGCAGGTTTTGTTGGCAGTTGATGGACATCACCAATGTCTATTACTCATATTTCAGTTGCTCAAGAAAATTGTTGGTTTCCTTTAGTCCTTTAATTGGTTCCTCAGGGAACCATGTTTCCAGCTTTAAGGCATTTGATTTAGCTACAGTACTCCATGACTTTGGCAGACTGTACAGCTACAGTGGTCATGCAACTGTATCTTCAAGGGATCGTTATGGTCCTTTATTCAAACATAGTACCTTGTTGCACCTTGAACTCTGAATTCACTTGGTTATTTCTTTTTGCTTTCTGACATAAGATTTCAAGCCAGTCAGAAAAACTAGGCTAGTGATCCAATTTATTCAAATCGATTCTGATAGAAGCGTAGGCTTTCTACTTTGAACTGGGACATATTAACTATCTAGCTTTTATTGTCAATGTGACAAGCATCATATCACATCTTTCTTCAAATTACCCATATCAGTAATTAATACAATGGTTCTTATTCTCATTTGAGCATATGTCAACTGCACTTGTGATATATTTACATTCACTAACAAGGTTATCTTTTTTGTAGTATCATTCTCTAGGGATGATAAATATATATAGCTGTAATTGGGAATTGTGACTGCAGAAAATCCACAGATAAATGTTCTAGAACTTCTCATGTTTCTGAAAAGTAGAACAGAACAGAACAGAACAGAATAGAATAGAATAGAATAGAATTCTTTATTGTGTGATTGGACACAAGGAATTTGTCTTGGTGCAAATGCTCTCAGTGTACATAAAAGAAAAGATATATTCATCAAGAATCATAAGGTACAACACTTAANAGAGTGATGGCGTTCGGTAAAAAACTGTCCTTGTATCTAGTTGTTCTGGTGTGCAGTGCTCTATAGCATTGTTTTGAGGATAGGAATTGAAACAGCTTATGTCCAGGATGTGAGGAGTCTGTAAATATTTTCTCAGCCCTCTTTATATACAGGTCCTCAATTGAAGGCAGGTTGATAGTAATTGTTTTTTCTGCAGTCCTAATTACTCTCTGAAGTCTGTGTCTGTCTTGTTGGGTTGCAGAACCAAACCAGACAGTTTTAGAGATGCAGATGACAGATTCAATAATTCTCTGTGGAAAAGTACTCCAAGTGTTCAAGGTTAAGCTTTCAGTGGATATTACTATGGCATATCAACCCAAGGGAAGAAAAGAGTTGTATCTTTTTTTCCCATAATGCAGAGTTTTGGGGTCTGATTCTGTCTGTTCTAAGAGCAGGAAAATGTTCTGAACTATCAGTTTATGTCCCCACTGAATGTACACTATTTTTCATTAGAACTGATTTTAGCCATGAATATCTTTCAGTAAAGGTATCTTTCAGTATCTTTCATGGAAGGGATTATCGCTTAATTTATTCCCACTCATTTTTTTTTGTTTGACATTAAACTCATTTCACATCTTTATTATTCAATAGTGGTTAAACAAAGTATTGTTTATCCCTCTTTTCTATCTAACAAGAAAAGTTTACCCATGGTTTCAATTTAACCTTCTCTTTCTGACACTTGGAGGGTTTGACTTCCAAATACCAGAAGACATAAAAGGTGTTTTAGATACATCCCAAAAGTATTCTGTGTTCAAATACTATGCATCGAAATGTAAACATTTTAAAGTTTGCTGAACATTGGAAATTTGATCTTGTCTTGCTGATGTGTCATCTTTTTTTAAACTGAGCTAAAATCTGTTTGTATTGCACTCCTGTGGACTTGTTATGGATTTGTCAGTTATCTCCACGTCTCAAGATCTTATCCAGGTTTCTCTCTCTCTCTCTCCCACTTTTTCTCTGCACATGAAGATTAAATGTTTTCTCAAAGGCATGCATAACTTGCATACCCTGAAAATGATACCAGTCTTTGCCTTTTTTCTTTTGTTTTGTCTATGTTAATGAGTCAACCTCTTCAGTCACTGGAAACTTGAGCTTTTATGTAATACCATGGGAAACTGCCTCTTTAATTCCCCTCAAAGTTTTAGCAATCTATATGTTTTATTTATTTTTATTGAAAAATACAAAAACAACAGTGGTAGTGATGTGTGTGTGGATGTGTGGATACACATACACACTACACGCACATATATATGATGATGATAATATAACTTCCTGCCTATGCCATTTATTGTTTTTCTAAAAAGAACCTAGTCTTCATTTTCAACTTCATTAAGAAAAATTATGACATGCTGAAGCTTTGAAATAACACCCGTTTCTTGTCACTGACCCATCTCCAGATATATATCTTCCAATTCTCCCATCAGTGTTAATCCCAGAAATCATAACAAAGATGAATTTGATTATACATATAGTTGAGGTTTTTTAAAAGCTCTTCTATCAATGTGACCCATCCTTAATTGTTAAATTGTATTTTGTCTCCTATTATTGGGTTGGTCTTCAGAAAGAGGAGCACCAGCCAGAAACACTGCTAAGACAAGATTTGGCAATGGAGCTTCCACATAATATTCATCTTTAGAAGTTTCTGGCAGAGTGTTAAAAACTGGGAAAGGATAAGATTTAAGTCTCTCTTATGGATGTCTTTGATATTCTGTTCAGTAAAAGATAGTTACAGTTTGCTGTAACTAGCCAAGCTAAGCATCTACTATGGCTTAATCTGTTCTTGGACTTTCCAATAAGAATTTTTCCATTCATCCTAGGGAAAACAGGAAAAAAAAGCCTTGAAACTTTATATCTGAAGCACAAAAATACACACCTTTAACAAAATCTTACAAATATCCTGCAAATATAATAGTAACTGTAGAAGGATGTGGTCTTACAAATAGGAAAGGTTTTAATGAGAAATTCCATATGAAACTAAAACTGCAGCTATGAGAATGAATGTATTGGAAAACTTGAAAACTCTAGCTACATATTACTTGCTTGAATACGCCCTTGTGTTTTTAAACTTGGTTAGCAGTTATGATAAAGGTGGTAGCTTGAAGTACATCATTTGGACATTGTGTTTGGGTCTTGTTATGCAAGCTTTTTTTCTACCCTTTTATTGAGCACTCAGTTTTGTAGTATTTGCAAAATTAACTGCTGTCCACTTAGTCAAGCAAAATGCTCCATCTGTGATGTACTGAGTATAAGGCCATGTCACACTGCCCAACGGATGCAAAAAGGACACAACGGACGAGCAAAATGTTCCATCTGTTGTTTATGCCGCTCTCAAAGGGACAAAAATTTGCATAAGCAGAGCGGATAACACGGAAAGGAACGGACGTGGGAGGACACAGAGCGGATGTATAGAGGATGCGTAGAGGATGCGTAGAGGATGCAGAGCGGATGCGTAGAGGATGCAGAGCAGATGCAGAGCGGATGCGTAGAGGATGCGTAGAGGAGCAGAGCGGATGCAGAGCAGATGCAGAGCGGATGAGCTGCATCCGCTTTCATCCTTTCTCCATCCGTGCTACTAACGCTGGCGCATCCGTTCTGCTTCCTCCCTGCGTCCGTTTACCGCTGGAACGGATTTTAGTTGTGCGGATACACAGCGGATGCCTAGCGGATATAGCATCCCCCGTATGCCTAGAGGATGCAGAACGGATGCATTGGATACATTTTCCACTCAAAAGTTTTGGGCAGCTCAAAACTTTCTGAACGGATGAAACGTCAATAAACGGATGCTGGACGGATAGAGAGGAAGCAAAACGGAGGCAGTGAGTACATCGCGTTTAAAACAACGGATGGCAAGCTTTTTTGTCCGTTTTACATCCTCTTTGCATCCGTTGGTGCAGTGTGACATGGGCTTTAGTCAGCAAGTGAGAAAATTACCTGCTGGCCAAACTGTTTCCAAACAAATGTAACTGAACAAAGCATTGGTTTTTGCCAGTTTATCCTGTTTCTTAAGCTGCAAATATACAGATAAAGGATATTTGCAAGTTTCTAAGCTTTAATGTTTGTCATAAATTACTCCATTAAAGAAGCAGAGTACAAGATAACACTTAAACAGAGAAACATAAATTAGATAGAAGTCTATATTCAACAAAAGATTGGATTGTTGTCTGTGACTTATAATAGCAGTTTTCTTCAAAGGTTTTGATGTGCTTTCAAAATTCTATAATAATAATACTTTAACTGCATAAAAGTACATTCTAAAAATAATGGCAGTTCTTGTTTCTTGACCTTATCTATTCTGAAGGGCTGATGCCATTCTTAAACACCTGTAGAAGCTCTTCTCCATTTCAACTTATATTTAACCCAATCAAGGCAGAGTTGTTAATCCTCACACTATTTTCCCAGCTTATTTTTTTTTCTGTAATGGCTAATTTGTCCCTGCTCTGAACAAAACCCTCATTCTATACTAATAGGTGAGAAACAGGGAAATGAGGAGTGTGTAATGAGGAATGGAGGTCAAATAGTAGGGGTGTTTGTCTCACTGAATTGTCTCCCTTTGCAAAGTATCACGTAGCTCTCTGCTGTTCAGTCCTCTTTATCTGTGGGTGTATTTTAGGACACTTTCCTAGGTCAGCACCTGAGTCCCTGGTATTTAAGTCAGCAATTACCTGCACTGAGTCTGCATCATTTTTTGTTCAAGTGACACAGGCTGAAATTTCACCGGAGCAACCTCTGAATTAAAACTCTATAATGCAGTTGTGCCATTTTATCAGATGACTAACATGGGGAAGTTTTGGGTATAAAAGTGATTTTGTCTGAATGGGGGAAGGTGTGTATGCCAATTTAGAGATGTATTGTGCTATATGAAAAAAAAAACAATAGGATTTTTCACACACAAGTTCTGTGCAGGGTCAGATCTCCATCAGTTTGAATTCACACTCTGAATTCTACTCAGAGAACCTCAGTTTTCAGGTAAGCAACCTGTTCTTTTCTTCCTTTGTTGGTAATTAACTAATTGTAGGGTGGGCTTTCTCTGTCTTTCTCTTTTTTCCTATTTCTGCTGCACTCTTGCCGCTGCTCACCAGGTGGCAGTGGGAGACTTTGCGAAGGTCACCAATGGGAAGCATCTCCCAGCAGACATGATCATTTTATCTACCAGGTCAGCTATCCCTGAATGTATATGAACTTGGGCTTCTGTTGAACTGAGGTTTTAAAGCATGTTATTTGCAATTTTAAAAATCAGTAAACCACAGGATGAGACTGTGCTTCCTCTTCCCTCCCTTCATTTGATATATAATTTACAACATGGGTTCCAGAAAGTTGGTGCACACTACACTAATCTTAACAAGAATTACCCAAAGGAGAAGGAAGATTAGCATTTGCGTTGTAATTGGTCCTCCCATTTTTAGGGTGAAATACTGCAGATTTCTGAAATTTATAAGATTTCTCTTACGAAAATGAAGCTTCGTAAGATTTCGCTTACGAAGCTTCTCCTCCAGAAATATTGAATTGCTAACTAGAGCATACAAAAATTTTGCTAGACCAATACGCAAATACAGCTTATCAGTCTGGAATCTGCACTGTATATCGGACATTAATATAATTGAGCGAGTCCAGAAGTACTTCAGGAGAAGAATACTACACTCCTCTGCTTGCAACAGATTATCATATATCACCAGGCTTGACATTTTGGGCTTGGACAACCTTGAACTACACTGCCTACGGTTGGACTTAAGCATAGTACACAAAATTATCTGCTACAATTTCCTACCAGTCAATGACTACTTCAGCCTCAACCACAACAATACAACACAATAGCTACAAACTCAGTGTAAACCACTCCAAATTTGATTGCAGAAAGTACAGCTTCAGCAATAGAGTGGTCAACGCACTACCTGACTCTGTTGTTACATCCTCTAACCCCCATTCCTTTAACCTTAAACTATCCACTATTGACCTCACCTCATTCCTAAGAGTGCATAAGTGCACCATCGTGCCTACCGTCCCTGTCCTATTGTCCCCATTTATTTGTACCAATTTCCTGTATTCTTACTCATGCTTATACTAATATCTATTATCTTGTAAACGATTGACAAATCAAATAAATAAATAAAATTTCCCATTCAGGAATTAACAAAACTTGATTTTATGCTCTCTCATCTTGTACCATTTAGCAATAATTATAATGTTTATTGATTTAATTTTAGCCCCTTGATAACAGCCTATTGAATATAAACATGCATAAAATTAATCATAGCAATGTAAAACATTGACAGATTCCAACATATATTATAGTGAAATCATAGATTTGCAAATTTTCCACATTATCTTCTACTGTTAAATGAGATACAGTACATATGAATGTTTACAAAGCTAACATTTCCAACAAAAGATAATTTCTACATTATTGTTTGCCTAAATGGACAGGTTCTTTCAGAAATGGGCAGCATGCAAAGAAAAAATAATAATTCTAGACCTTACTAGCTAATGTCATATTTCTGAATAGTATCAAAATTGAAAACTGTCCCTGATTGAAAGAACAACTAGTTTCCTTTAAAACTGTCTTCCTGTTTGCCTGGTCACTTTAAAACTTTTCTTTCTCTGAGAAAAAAGTTTGCTTCTCTACCATTTTCTCTGAATTTCCTTTCTTTTGGTGAGTGCATTTTACTGGAGAACGTTATTGTTCCATGACTTTTTTTAGGCCTTTCCTTAATCAGAAAATACAGCTGTTTGCCTCCAAATAGTCCAGCTGTGAGGTATGCAAGGAATTGTGCCCACAGATTTCTTCTTGGGAATAAAGTGTTCGACTTTAAATTTCAAATGCTTGCTGTTTTTAAGATTCAAACATTTCTGAAAAAGGCACACACATATATATATACAAGCATATAAAATAACTGTACTTTTAATATCAAGGCAAAAAGCTTTGACTGCCAATTCACTTTTAAACATTTCATGAAAGTCTCCAGAGCCGGTGGAGGGCAAAAACACCCCCACCTGCTGTGATGCAGGAGGCCAATAGAAGTTTGAAAGAGGCAAAATGTTTGTATTGATCTACCAAAGAAATTAAAACTTGAAATCCATATTTTTGCATTGTGAACCGATAACCAAGCATCCCCTTCTTTTAATTATTCTGCAATTTTACAGGAACTTTATAAGAGCCAATCAGGGCTGAGTTGCTGGAATGACCAAACAACCAAAAGGTTTGCCATGCAAGACTAAAAAAAAAAAAAGATGGCAAAATCTGAGTAGAACTTCAACTAAGCATCATCATTCTGGTTAAAAATAATCTGTTAAATTTGATACAAGTGTTTTTTTTTTTAAATAAAGGGCTAGGGTAGCTTCCTCTAGCCCCTTCCACACAGCTTCATGTTAAATGTCAGGTATATTTTATTTACTGCCTTTCTTTATGAAGGCCTCAGTTCACCAGAGTTTGCATGCTGTTGAGGTAGTGGTTTTTCTGATATACTACATTTTTTTTAAATGTGTGCCTACTAAAAAAAAGAAAATGTCTGATTATTTAAATCCTTTTGGTAAAACTAATAATGATTTGGGGGGGGGGGAGGAAANTAAAACTAATAATGATTTGGGGGGGGGGGAGGAAATCAGTGGTTGAATAAAATAAAGATTCTGGAAAACCAGTCACCTTTTTGAAGATTGTCTTTAAAGATGCTTGTTTTTGTTACTTTTTTTTTTACAGTGAACCTCAGGCAATGTGCTATATTGAAACAGCTAATCTTGATGGAGAGACGAACCTTAAAATACGCCAGGTAAAATTAAATTTTGTTTTGGTGTTTGAAAGTAATGAAGTGATGGCTTGGAAAATAGCTTGGGCTGTCTTGCAATATTAGTTGCATGATGTGATTGTAGGTGGAGATCTGAACTTTGTTGTTCTTTTCCTCTTAAAGGGGCATCTAGACCAAAGTTTCTTACTCTTGGCAACTTGAAGTTGCATGGATTTCAACTCACAGAATTACCCAGCCAGCAAGGGGAATATCTGGGAGTTATAGTCCACAGGTCTTCAAGTTGCCAAGATTGAGAAATTCTGATCTAGAGATATTTGTTAATTTTAAGACAACACAGCATGAGGCATATTGGAAAATCATTCTTGAAGATCATTGCCAGGGTTGTAATTACAAAGCTGTTTTTGTTCTAGGTCCACATTATTCAGAATTATGTATCTTGCCTGGGATCTTTGGATTTTCTGTGTTAAAGTCTTGTTCATTGAGAAATTGCTTTTATTAAACCATACTGAGAATTTTTCTTGGCAGTGAAGGAAATCAGAATTAGTCTACATATTCTCCCTATTTTCATAGGACCATTTGTGGCTTGGGGCAGTATATGTAAAGGCATTTTTAGGAGCTTTCAAAGAGTCTACCTGCTTGCCCTCATTGAAAAGCAAAAGCATTCTTATGCTTTATAGCAGGAATTTTCATCTGTTTCTTTCTAAAGTAAACGGCAGGGAGTTCCAAAGTACCATTCCATTATAGCTAGAATAAAATCAGGACGCAATGACTTCACAACAGCCAGAGGGTGATATCTCTGTATTGATGAGGATTGTGAAGTTCTGTGAGAATTAGAAAATTTTCTCTTACCATCCTAGGTGGTCCATGCTGACTGAAGCTGGGAATTGTAGGCTTACAGGTTCCACTAGGAAGTTAAGTTCCTAATTTGTGAAAGAGAATCGATATTTTGTCAGATATATCTATGGCTTGGTTCTATACAGGGATTGATTCAGACTGCTAACCTCCAATCAAAAGAAGACTTGATGAAAATGTCTGGGACGATAGAGTGTGAAGGACCTAATCGTCACCTCTATGATTTCACTGGAAATCTCCGCCTTGAAAATCAAAGGTATTGAATTGATATGAAAGCAACTGATATTTCCTCCTGTCCCCCAAACTTTTGCATGTCAAGAAGTCTCTCAAAAGTAGCTATATTCCCCTGTTCATGAAAACTGGTGATGGGGTGTGGCAAACAGCATGAACTGGAAGACAGTTAATCAAATTCTTTGTTAAATGGAAGTTATTTTCGATTAGAAAAACATATGATAAAACCCATAATAAGTTGAATCCTAAGTGCATGCATCCCAAGTGTTTAATAGAATCATGCTAAATAAATTGATTGAGCCAGTAAGAAATGTTGACAATAATGCTTTAAGTCTGTCTGGAAAATTCAAGTAGCACAAAATATGGTGGGTAAAATATGGTAAATCACAGAATGGTACAGTGGCCTAGAGGTGGAGCTCTTAGTTCACCATCAGGAGGCTGTGAGTTCACTCCTAGGTAGAGGCAGATATTTTTCTCTGGGCACAGATGAGAATATATCTGCTGAACAAAACTCCACATTGGCAATAGGAAGGGTATCCGACCAGTAAACACTTTGCTTAGCTCCATTCAGTTGCCCCAAGTCTAGCCGGAAAAAGATTATGGAGTCATTAAAAGGAGATGATGAAGAAAATATGACAGATCCTCTTAGGCTTTTGTCTTGTACTTCAGCTGCTTTCTGCTGCATTGATGGCATTTTATTCCTATGGCAATTGTAGTATACTGCTTTTAATTTTTTATTTTGTTTTAATTTATTGTGTATTAGATTTTTTTATTGATTTTATTCACATTTTAATTGCATGTCACCATGAGAGATTTTTTTTTAAAATAGGCCATAAAGAATTTTTGAAACGATAGTATTTTGGCAGTAATGATAGCAGTAGCTGATTTGATTTGTATTGTTGCTGCCATTGGGGGTGGGGGTTTTAATGGATTTTTATTATATGGTGAATTTTTTAAATTTTGTAAGTTGCCTGGCATCGCCTATATAGAATCACCTTTATTTGTATAGCCACTTGGGTGGCTGTATAAATTTGCATAATAAATACAATAAATAGCTATAACTACTTTTACTGCTCTAATTAGTATATTTGGAAAACTTATATTTTGTTTTTTATTATACTATGAACTTCTATCTTCCTTTTTCTCTTCTTTCTCATCAGTCCAGTTCCAATTGGACCTGATCAGATCTTACTAAGAGGTGCACAAATAAGGAACACTCAATGGGTTTTAGGAATAGTTGTCTACACAGGACATGACACAAAACTTATGCAGGTAAGTATCTGTTGATCTGTTTGTAAGTCTTAACATGTTTCTGTGTGGAAGTCCAGCAATGATTTCAAGCATATCTTTATTGTTTAATAATTTGAGTATTTTCAGACTAGATCCTACTTTTTTTTAACCTACAGCTAATGAGCATTAAAAAAAATAAAACATACCACAAACAATAAAAATGTCATGGAAACAATAAATACCAGTGTTAAAACCAATTCAAACTGATCAGATCTGACTTAGGAAGGAATAGCTTGACTTCTTTTTCTAAAGCAGAAAACATGGGAATAAGCCTTGAGGGAATGCACTCCATAGTTCTGAAGGAACATTGATGTCAGAATGTAACACATTTTTAACAGGACTTTCCCTACTTATGCTAATGTATGTACAAGTTTATACTGAGATAGCGAGATAATAAAGTTCTCAACCATATAGGATTTTACAAGTTAAAAACAACACTTGAAATTATGCCTTGAAAAATTGTAACATTAGGCATAATAACTATCTGGCATTCTGCATCAGACTGTCAGATTTATCTTACGTGTTTGTTTGTCTTTTAGACTGAGCTGTAGTAGTTGTGATTATAATAGTGCAGAAGTTTATAGAAATTAGAAGATTGCTTTTTGGAGAAAATACAACTATATTTGCAGAGTATATGTACTGTAGGTATGTGCACATAGAGTTATAGATAGGTAATCTCAACAGACTGGCTAGTAAATGGCAAACTATAGTTAAAATGTTAAAATAATTAGGAACTGTGTTTCCAATTAGAGCAAGGTCTTTAGTTATCTCCTTTAGTCAAGGGTCTTCAAACGTGGCAACTTTAAGACTTGTGGACTTTAAATCCCAGACTTCCTGAGCTAACATGACTGGAGGAATAATTCTGGGAATTGAAGTCCACAAGTCTTAGAGCTTCAAGTCTGAAGACTTCTGCCTTTAGTTAAAGGAGTTCCTGCTCATTCTGCTCCTACTTACAGAATGCTATTCAGCAGGGATGCATAATCACCCTCATCTCATGAACTGCATTCCAGAAGATACTTCATTGGTTAATGAATTAATCTTCTGTCCATATTTTCACAATAAATAGTGAACCACAAACAGGTTGTCTTTGCAGTACAAGCTAAGCAATAAAAAAAACAAAGATTGGCAGTTGTGGAAATGCAACCAGAAGGTCTGTAACTGATCTGGTTAAGTGTGTTGTGTGAACAGTCTTCTCTCCCTTAGTATGTCTATTTCAACTTTCCCCAGTTTGATGCTACCCAGATGTGTTGAACTATCTGGTACAACACATCTGGAGAAGACTGGCTACTAGTGCAAAGCAGGTGGCATTCTGTGTTTTAAGTTGATAGCTGTTATGGGTGGAAAGGATAAAGAGAAACACGGCTTCTGTTTTTAATAATGGATGTGAGTCTTTCATAATGTCTGACTGTAATTTCATCTTGTTTTTATTATTCTTTTTTGTGAGCACAATTAATCATTGCAATTCTGTGGCTGATCCTTTTCAGAATTCAACCAAAGCTCCATTGAAGAGATCAAATGTAGATAAAGTTACCAATATGCAGATTCTCATTTTGTTTTGCATCCTTCTCGTCATGGCTTTAGTGAGTTCTGTGGGTGCCTTACTGTGGAACAGAACACATGGAGAAGTCATTTGGTACTTTGATTCCAATGGTGAGCAAAGACTGGATGTGCATAAATATGCTCTTATCTTGAAATCAAAAACATCATTCTCAAATTAAGAAAGTGAATGTTCTTCAAATCGATGCACCCACCAAAAAGCACCTGAAGTTTAGTGAAAATCAGCTGCCTTACTTTCCCCATCTTGTAAATGGTAAACATGATCTGGATCTCCAAAACCCATTTACAATTTGGTGTATTGCATCCCTCTTATTGTGTTTTTTAGTCCCCCAAAAACTAGCTATGGGTTTGTGCCAAAGAAAAACACCTGCACTCATTGTGTTGGTTGTCTAATTTGATCAGAGTGTAAAGAGTTACATGTGCAGTCAGAGCAGAGTTGAGTTTGATTTCGTTTTGGCAAAGTACTGGTTTATCTTCTCATTTTAAATGTAGTAGGGATATTGCATAGAAGAGGCCTGAAACATGATAGCCATTACTTGATTTAAGAAAAAAAATTGGAAAAGAATGAGTGTTTCAGAGCAAATATAGCTTCAGTCAGTATAGAGGCAGTTTTCAATTAGTTGGAAAGAATAATCTCACTCACAAAATAAAGCAGAGGTCCCAGTTGGTATTTTAATGCTTTTTTAATGCTTCCAAAATGTCTACCATGGGGGGAGCAAATATCCTGTTCTCAAAATGGCTGTCAGAAGGGTGTGGCTTTTGTAAAGGTGGGTATATGTGTTGTTGCAGGGTACTTATAAACTGTCCCAATCAGGGCAGTGTGTGTAAGTCAGTGTTGATCCCTAACAATTGCCTGGACAAGTCCCTATAGTTTTCTTGGAAAGATTTCAGAAGTAGCTTACTATTTCCTTCTTCTTAGGGCTGAGGGAGAACAACTGGCCCAAAATATCCAGTTGCCTTTGTGTTAAGGTAAGACTAGAAATCACAGTCTCCCAGTTTCTAGCCTGTCACCTTAATCACTCCACCAAGCTACACTATCTCTCAGGGGATATGAACTTGTCATAAAACAGTTTCCAAAACAGGCACACTATGAAGTTGTACCCTGCCACACTTTAAATAAGATATTCAGAGTAGACTGTGAACTTTCACAATACCTCCACTCTTGTCTACCTCTTGCTATATTGACAAAGGGGACAGTGTGTGTCCTTTCCCTCAGTGATTCCTTGGCTTTCTATCCTGGTCCTTGGCCAGCTTCCCTCAGATTTAACACAAATGAGTTAGCAGAGTCTTAAAGGTCAATATGTGGACACAAAGCCCACACAAAATGATTTGCAGCTCTTCCTGATTATATTTCATGGGGAGACTGAATGGAGTATGGTAAGCTTTTGTGATGCAGACAATAGCAATAAATGAATACCTTTTCTGTAATGAGACAGAATGTCTTATTGGTTGTGATAGGCACTGTTCATTGTATGCTCTGCTGTGTCATCTGCTGTTTCAGGTCAGTCACTCTTTGTTTGGATACAATCATTTTGGGAAAGACAACAGTGGGTCTCATCCGCTATCGAACTGCTGCTAGCCGGGTTAGCTTCAAATAGGTGTAATGTTTATAACATAACATCAATAACAGAGCCTAGCTGCTCTTTTCCCCCCCTTCTGGGTAAGAATACATCCTGACAGAATTAGACCAAAGCAAAGGAGAGGGGAGATAAGGACAATTCATCTCTTAACTATGGAATCTAGATATATTTAAAGGAGGTAATGAAACAAGTTCATGAAAAGAGAGCCAAAGGGAATCAAACTGTTGTATTCTCTTTGTAACTATATATGCATGATCAAAATGATCATTCTGGTAACATCTGCAGTTTCTACCTGCAGCTGATCAAACCAAAATCTAGATAGTCTAATGCTGTGTTGAATGGAAGAACCTACAGAACGTCATTTGATGGAAATTCACTCTCTTCCATCTCTGCTTCTCAGCATCTGACATTTATTACTTGTGATTGTGAAGGAAGTTTAGGGCCATCATGGTTAATAGTAATCTGAGCCTCAGTATATTAGTTTAAACATCCCAGTGTTAATTTCACAATGTAACTCTGTGTTGTGTGAAAAAGTTATTTCAACTTGTCTTAACTCTCCCACCTCTTCCAGTATATGGGTTCTGGAATGGGAGATAGATCTTTGCCTTTTAGCAGTATACCAGTTATAAACCTATATACCATCACTTCTTGTGTTAAGTACTTTGGGCTAGAAGCATGCTGCATAATTCTCAGTCCACAGCTACAGTTTCCACATCCCTCTATAAATATCTTTTTTTATTCTGAATTGGATAAACTCTTCTCTCCAGCTGTTCTCCCTATTCCATAGCCTGCTATCCACCCAGTTTGGATAGTAAAATTAAATCACCTCATTTTGCGAATCAAAGCATTTTGTGAGTTGGAAAAGACCAAACAATCCATGAAAATCCCTCAGTTGTACCATCCTCTGCAGATAACCAGATGTAGTTTTCTCCTCTGCAGGAGAAAAGCTCCATAAAGCAGAGTGGTGAGCTGCATGTAAATTTGCAACTTTTTGCATGAAATAGAGTAGAAAACAGAATAACAGAGTTGGAAGAGACCTTAGAGGTCTCCTAGACCAACCCCCTGGTCAAGTAGGAGTCCCAATACCATTTCAGACAAATGTTTTCTGAAGCTTTTGAAACTGAGGGCATCTGTGCTGAATGCTGAAATATTTGAAGAAACAAGCATCATTTGAATGCCATTGGTAGTGGTGAAGGATCTTCGCTGATACTGTATGTTCACTGAATAATCTTGACTGGAGTGTTATTGGTTTATCTTTTGAGTGAAAAATGGTTTTATATTGTGTCAACATGAACACAATTGAATCTCAGGATGAATTGAATCAGAAATGAGATATACACTCCATATTCTCCCCTGTTTTAGTTGTCATAGTTTATCTGGTATTTTAAGTAAATGACAGGCTGTTCAGTCCAGCCCTGACTGCAATATACAAATATTAGTATTTTACTGTTTTTGGATCTTAGTAGCAATATATTAAAAAAGCTTCACATGAAATTGTTAATTCATATAATTGCAAGGTCAATTGTGAAAGCTTTGTGATTTCTTGTTTCTTAGCATTCCTTGTTGTCACATGAATTGATAGCACTGTTTCCCAATCTGTGTGTTCCACTTCTTTGGGGATTATACAATCATATGTGTATATGATATATCTTCTCTTTCTCTAACTTCCTCTGCCTGTGTCTGTTTTAACCTGCAGAAGTCCTATCCACTAATTTTGGATATAATCTGCTGACCTTTATAATCTTGTATAACAACCTCATTCCCATCAGTCTACTGGTGACTTTGGAAGTTGTGAAGTTTACTCAGGCTCTTTTTATAAATTGGGTATGTACAATTAAATGCAACTTAGTTTAACAGCACAACAATTAGAGACAAATGGATATTAAATTATTAGACTTTTAATAGTAGTAAAATTTGTAAAAATGTAGCACTCATCCATTGTGATTCTTAAATTGGAGGGAGAGCCTAAAATAGAAATTTTAATAAGTAAAATAAGTATATTTTTTGGGGGGGGTAACAATGAATGTGCAAAATAAAGACAGATTTCTTGAATTTAAGGGCCTGGGGCAGCTTACTGTCTTCCCTTCTAATTATAATTTGCTGAACCAGGTTGAAACTGGTTAAAATATGCAGAAATTGCACAAAAAATGGTTTTAGTCTTGATTGAAATACACAACATTTGAATGACTCTGATTGGTTAAGAAACAAATGTGTCATTTGACCCATCACAATCTATAGTACAGTTTGGTGTTAGGAAGTATGTCTTGGTTTCAGAGATTTTGATTAAAAGAGATTCAAATGTTTTCTACTTTCTAATCAGAGATATGCTAAATACCATCTTGGTATTGTATTCTTGCACCAATTATTTTCATCTTTTTTGTCTCTTTTCATTTATAAAGGATTAAGTTTTTAAAAAAATTATCATGTACACATTATAAACAGAACAGTATAAAACTAGCATTCAAGGATTATGGTTTTTTTTGCTTGTTTTCAGGACATAGATATGTATTATATTGAAACTGATACACCTGCAATGGCCAGAACTTCAAATCTTAATGAGGAACTTGGCCAGGTAAGGGTAAAGGATGGCACAATAACAAATAGGGGCTGATCCATGAATCAGTTTGAGATAAATTTGCAGGCATCTCATTTTTTAATAGCAATTTGTAAGATTAATCCAGGTGTAGCTTGTAATAAGAGTGGGGAAATCTGTGACTTTCCAGTTCTTAACTAAACTTTTCATCAACCCATGGCTCTTACCAATTATGTGATTGAGCTATACCTAGTCCCTTTCTGCATCACATATTCCAGTAGGCATTTATCTAATGAGAATTGGGGTTATTTTCATGTAGCTTGGTAAATTAATGACACTACTGACTATAAAACAGTTAGTTGGACTTAAGTCTACTTTAGATTCTTTATATGAAGCTTAATATCTATTTGAACAAGTCTTCGTTATCTCAATGCGTTTTAATTTTTTATGTGGCATTTTTCAGGGAAACTATATGATTTCTTCTTACACCAGTTATTCATTTCACAAAAGTAATGCATCTACATTATTTTATTTTTTATCTCCGATAAATTTGAAGCAAAATTCAAGGTTGTGAACATAGAAAGACAAAAACAGTCTGAATAATAGATTCTGCTTTAATTTACACAGAATTAATTCCTGTGAGAAAATGACTGATGGGGTTAATTTTAAACCTGAGTCTTTCCTGACTTTCATTCAGCAACCTAACAAGGGAGTCTTGTTCTTATTCATTAGACTGTATATTTAGTTCAAAATCTGTGTATCATCCTGCCTCTGGTGCTATCAGTCAAATGTATGACTCACTTCTGTACAGTTGTATACTAAGCTCTTATATACTGAGATAAGTTGCTGTACATTTTGCAAAAGATAATTTAGGTGCACATTTAGTTGAAGAATGAGTCACTAAGCTTTTCCCAACCTGTATTTGGAATATATTGATATGTGTTGATGGCATTTCCCAGAATCAGCCAACCTGATCACATTGACAGGGAATTATGGTGTTTGGGTACTTGACAAATCTGAAAGACCTGTTTGGGAAAGTGTGTTAAACAGTAGTTAAATCAGTCAAGGCCTCATTGTATGTTTGTCCACGTCTCTCAGACAGGGCTCCATTAAACATTATAACAATACACTTTAGAACTGCTTTAATTTCCAGTTTTCTCAAAGATCTACTTTGTTTTGTTCATAATAGTATATATTATTTGTCTCCTAGGTTAAATATCTATTCTCTGATAAAACAGGCACCTTAACATGCAATATTATGAATTTTAAGAAATGTAGTATTGCTGGAGTAACATATGGGTATGTACCATGTTTTTATTTGCTGTATTAGCTTAAGGGATCGTTTTTATTTGATTGATATTGTCTTACATTGTGTATATGGGATTGTAACTTTATAGGTTTCTAGTAGTTTTCATTTTACTTACAACATTGTTAATTTTGGACCCAGAAGATCAATAATTTCATACTTTAAAGTAGCAAAATCTACCTACTCCCAGCAAGAAACAATACAATTTCTCCATTTGCTGAAATTAAGATGTCTAAAGGCCTCAGAGGTTCCAAAATTGTTAGCCCGGGTGTATTATTAGGTGGAAATTCAAACATAGAATACAGTTTGAAACAATATAATGCATACAAAATTGTTTGCATAGGATTGCTTTTCTTTCGTTAGATGTGCAAAAAATAGGCAGCAGAGACTATTTTGGTCACATTAAGATAACAGGTGAACACCTGCCTTCATTGTTTTCTGAATTAATCCATTTGAGTTTACATAACACACAAAAGTGAAATGTACCACTAGGTTTGTATGCATACTGTGACACTGTACAGTCATAGGATCATGTTTTTAGCTAATGTATTGTGGAATACCAGGTAGAGAGTTGATGTTACTCCTGCATTTTCAGAACCTTAATTCCCCTCAATTCTGCTGGATGTATCATTGATAGTTTTCAACTTACAATTATTTAACAAACATTCAAAATTACAAAATGATGTTGAAAAAAAGTGACTTACAACTGGTCCATGTACTTTTGACCATCATAGCATTCACTGGAGACACATGATTGTGATTTGGGCACCTGCAAACATCACTCATGTGTGATAGTTGTAGCATCCCATGGTCACATGTTCACCATTTGCAGCGCCCCCAGCCAGCTTATAACAAGCACAGCCAAAGGAATCTAGCAGGCAGAATCTCAAGTTGTGGTTACACGATGTCTTGCTTAATGATCACTATGATTCTTAACAACCATGGCAAAAAAAGGTTGTAAAATCAGGTGCAGTTTCATGATGCCTCACTTGTGCACAGGTATAGAATAGGTAACACCTGGCTCAATAGTAGTAATTGTGAGGGGGCTCTTGGAGTCCTAGTGGATAATCACTTAAATATCAGCCAGCAGTGTGCTGCAGCAGCCAAAAAAGCCAACGCAGTTCTAGGCTGCATAAACAGATAGAATCAAGATCACATGAATTGTTAATACCGCTTTGTCATGGCTTGGTAAGACCACAATTGGAATACTACATCCAGTTTTGGTCATCACAATTTTAAAAAGATGTTGAGACTCTAAAAAGAGTGCAGAGAAGAGCAACAAAGATGATTAGGGTATAGAGGCTAAAGCCTATAAACACTGGTTGCTGGAATTGGGTATGTCTACTTTAATAAAAAGAAGGACACGATAGCAGTGTTCTGATATCTAAGGGACAAAGAAGGGGAATTCTACTTATTCTCCAAAGCACCTGAAGCAGGACAAGAAGCAATGGGTGGAAACTAATCAAGGAGAGAAGCAACCATGAACTAAGGGGGAATTTCCTGACAGTTAGAACAATTAATCAGTGGAACAACTTGCCTCCTGAAGTTGTGAATGCCCCAACACTGAAAGTTTTAAAGAAGAGATTGGATAACCCTTTGTCTGAAATGGTATAGGGTTTCCTGCCTCAACAGGGGGTTGGACTAGAAGACCTCCAAGGTCCCTTCCAACTCTATTATTCTGCTACTTTTTGACTGCATTGATTAATGATAAATTTTCCAGTCTTTCTTGTGGTGGTAAGTCGAGTACTTCCTACTGTATGTTGTAGCTGCAATTCTGAGCAATTTTCAAGAAGGAATTCACATTAATTGTCGCCAGTAGGCACAGAATTGTAACATTAGTCCAATTTCTAGGCAGAAGCAAAAGTTTGATTCTATAGAATGTTGTACGCATGCCCGCAACTGATTCTCTTGTACTTGCATGGAAGAAGCATCTTTGGAGAGTGACATGTCATTTATTCAGCAGTAGCTTCCTTCTAATTGGGATAGGCATACCATCAGTTATATTTCATTTTTTCCCCTGTTTAGTCACTTCCCAGAACTGGCAAGAGAATGTTCATCAGAAGATTTCAGGTAAATAAATATTGGGTACTGGTAATGTGTAATTGTTGTAATTGTAGGCCTGTAAGATGGCTCAAGATTGGGCACTTTGGGGAGAGGTACTCTTGGGGGCTTTTGGGGGTTGAACAATAGGAAAACATACATACAGGAGGGGCCCTGGAGAAAAAAAGAGGAATTGTATTCTTTTATGGAGGGACGCAATGGCTCAGTGGCTAAGACACTGAGCTTGTCAATAAGAAGGGTCGGCAGTGCGGCAGTTCAAATCCCTAGCACCACATAAAGGAGTGAGCTCCCATTACTTGTCCCAGCTTCTGCCAATCTAGCAGTTCAAAAGCATGTAAAAGTGCAAGTAGAAAAATAAGGGCCACTTTGGTGGAAAGGTAACAGTAGTCCATGTATGTGCCTTTGGCGTTTAGTCATGCCGGCCACATGACCATGGAGATGTCTTTGGATAGCGCAGGCTCTTCGGCTTTGTAACAGAGATGAGCACTGCCCCTGAGAGCCAGAAACGACTAGCATGTATGTGTGAAGGGAACTTTACCTTTACCTTATTCTTTTATGATACCCTCCCCTCACTTAAGGACTTCTGGTGTGTTTATTTTCAATTCTCAGAATCCCTCATGCTGCCTTAGATACTGAGTTGGGTGGCTGTATAAATCTTCTTAACAAAATGAATAAAATAAAAATAGGAGTTTGAGTTCAACCTAACTGGAAAACAGAGTAGATAAAGAAATAAATAAATGCAATGAAACATGCCATGGAGTGAAACAGGAGATAATTCTGAAAACAAAAGGCCGTATCATTAGGAAAGTTTAATTATCATTGGAATTACTCTTCTGATAAAAAAAACAGATAAATGTATTTGGTACAGCCAGTCTTCTGTATAACTGACTTACGTATAACTGACTTACCACAGTTCATTTAGTGACCGTTCAAAGTTACAACGGCACTGAAAAAAGTGACTTATGACCATTTTTCACAATTATGACCATTGTATCATCATGTGATCAAAATTCAGATGTTTGGCAACTGGTTCATTCTTATGACCGTTGCAGCATCCCAGGATCATTTGATCCCCTTTTGCAACCTTCTGTCAAGCAAAGTCAATGGAGAAGCCAGATTCATTTAATAACTGGGATACTAACTGATCAACTGCAGTGATTCACTTAACAACTGTGGCCAGAAATGTTGTAAAATGGGGCAAAAACCCACTTAGCAAATGTTTCATTTCACAACAGAAATGTTGAGCTCAATTGTGGTCATAAGTTGAGAACTATCTGCATTTGATTATTGCACTCATCATTTCCAAACCATAATATATGTACTTAATAGAAATGCACCACTTCAGGAATCTTATCACCCTTTTTATTATATTCTTAGCCAGATTCCGCCTCCTATTAGTGAATCGTGTGAATTTGATGATCCAAGACTGCTGCAGAACATCGAGGCTGATCATGTAAGGCCTTTCTTCAGAATTTTCCCATGAACTATTGCAAAAATCTTTGTTGCAGTCATAAAACACTTGGGTATGAACTATTCATTTGTGGCTTCAATAGCCTTCCTTTATGATCTAGACCAGGGGTGTCAAACTCATTTCATTGAGGGCCTCATCAGGGTTGTGTTTGACTTTGGGGGGCTGGGGTGGGCATGGCCAGGATGGTGGCTTGAGTGCTCTGCCAGTGAAAAACAGGTTCCCAATCTCCGTTTTCAGCTGGGACGCCCTCCTGCAACCTTCTGCCAGTGAAAACAGAGCTGGCAGAGGGTTGCAGAAGGCCGTCCCAGCCGAAAACGGAGATTGGGAGCCTGTTTTCGCTGGCAGAGGCACTGTGGGCCAGTCCTTCACTGCTTCCAGAGCAGTGGCCTCACGGGACACCCTAGATCTGGATCTGCCCCGTGGGCCTTGAGTTTGACATCCTGATCTAGATCACATCACACTCTAAACTATGGCATAGTTTGCCCTAGTGCAATATGTACTAACTGGGAATCATGGGTTAACTTGTGGTTAATCGAAAGTACTTTTATCACAACTATGCTCTTAGTTTACAATAGCTCAGTTTACCTTGGCCTCTGTATCTTCTACCTTGAAGTAAGACTTTTGGCTGCTCCTTCTAGTCTCTAGACCTAGAAACAAGAATCCGAATGGCCAGGAATGGTGCTTCTCTGGGTGCAGCAATGGTATTTTTCCATGGTCCTTTGTTTTCACTTTCCTAAGTACAGTATGCAGGGAAATAAAATTTAAAAAATCAAGAGAGTGGGGAAAAGATCGGGTGCAAATATGACATGGATTCTGGTTGATAGAGATGGTGGCCAGCAAATAGCATTTGGCCGTGATTTGCTATATAACCTAATGCCCTCTCTGGGTATAATTATTGTAGCTGTGATTTGCCTTAAGCCAGGCTTAGTATGTTGACTAATGTGCTTATTGGAGGGAAACCATGTGACATATCACTTTTTTGGTGGTAGGATGGGATTATTTCCATATGAATGAATCTTCTATCCATTCCTCTTTCTGTGGCTGGTATTTAGAGATAACTCTGAGCTAATGGTTTAAACCATATGATTTGATATTCAGCAGTAAAATAAACAGGGCATCACTGTTGATTGTTCATCAAAGGGTGAATAGCAGCTTTGTAGAAGAGCTGATGTGATAAAATTGCCCTCATTGTTCTCAGAAAATTGGGTGGATGGGATCTATTGTAAATTGTGAACATAGACAAAAGCAAACTAAATAATTGATTTAACTGTAAAGTAGGGAAATTATGGGATGTCTCTCCAGGCCTGACTTTGCTGGGAAAAGTAGATTGCTTTGTGTTATCAGACCAAGCTTGCGCTAAAGGCATGTATCAGGAGGATAGGTGATATTCTTTTCATATGAACAATGACGGCAAGAGAAGGCAAGAAACAAAGAGGATGATTGATCTCACCTGGCAAAGCTGTTCTTACCTTATTACCTCAGATAATTATATTATGCAGCTTATTGGATTTTACTTGGCTAAAATCCAATAAGCTGTGTAATGTAATTATCGTTTTGAAAAATAACAGAGGTGAAGTAGCATCCAGCCACTTTATTTGCTCTCTGCCTCTAACAGAAAATTGAACTTTTTTTCCACAACATCACAGGTCATGTTCATTGGACTAACATGACCCTTTCATTTCAGCCCACAGCTATGCACATCAAAGAATTCCTCACTCTGCTGGCTGTGTGTCACACGGTTGTTCCAGAAAGACATGAAAACACCATCATCTACCAGGCCTCCTCTCCAGGTTAGTTACTGACCCTTCCATTGAAACAAAGAGCCATTGAAAGGGACAAGGGACTGAGGGAATCTTATCTAGGACACAAGGCAGATTGTGTTGAATTTATATTTACTGTACCCACATTCATACATACACCATCTAGAGTAGGGGTATCAAACTCAAGGTCCGCGGGGGTGCTTAGATCTGGCTTGTGGAGCTACCCTGGAAACAGTGGACCAGCTCTCGGTGCCTCTGCCAGCGAAAACAGAGCTTGGAAGGGGTGAGCTCCATTTTCGCTGGCAGAGGGCTGCAGGAAGCCATTGCAGCTGAAAACCGGGGCCACTACAGGTGCCCCTGACACAAGTGATGTCAAGCTGGCCACACCTATCCCAGCCATGCCCCCGCCCGGCTGCCTGAGGTCAAACACAACCCTGAGGTGGCCTTCAATGAAATTGAGTTTGATACCCCTGATTTAGGGCAGCAGTATCCAACCTTGGCAACTTTAAAATTTGTGGACTTCAATTCTCATAATTCCCCAGCCAGCATAGAGAATTCTGGGAATTGACATCTACAAGTCTTAAAGTTGCCATGAGTTATGATTTCTAGACTAGAGTTATTAGAGTGAAGACCAGGAGCTTCCTGCAGTCTAATGTTAGGAATAAGAACATTGTGGTCAATGCAGATAGAGAATAACAAGGTATTCTTTGAAGCTGAAGCTTCAGGCCTATGATTGGTTTCCTGGACATTGTCCAATTCTGTGGCAACAGGAGGATTGCACAGGGGGCAAGACAAGTACAAAGAAAAATAGGACTGAGAAATAGATAGCTCCAAGTAAGTTCTTCTGTTGAACTTGGTCCTCCAACCCGCCTAAAAGAAACCACAGTAATTTTTGTCTGAATCAGAGATTTCACATTTGCTGAAAAGAGGTAGATTATTTTTTTGGCATTCTGTTTGAAATTAGATGAAAAAGGTCACCCTAGTTTTTCTCTTCTACCTCTTTTTTCTCTTCTACCTCTTTTTCTTTTTCTACCTCTTTGTCCCAATATTATCTCTACAACACTCTAAAGCAATATGATATTCGGATTATATTTCATTGATGTGGAAAGAGTTCAATTTTATTTGATGGTTTTGAACTATTTTAATGTGTGGTCTATTTTGCTCAAAAGTTGCGAAGAGTGGTGCAGAAAGGGTACAGATGTGGTACAGAATTGCTTTTAAAGTGGTACAGAAATGTTTTTAAAAATAAACCAATCAAGTAGACTACAGGTAGTCCTCAACTTACAGCAGTTCATTTAGTGACCTTTCAAAGTTACAATGGCACTGAAGAAAGTGACTTAATATTGTTTTTCACATTTATGACCGTTGCAGAATTCCCATGGTCACATGATCAAAACTCAGATGCTCGGCAAGTGGTTCATAGTTATGATGGTTACAGCGTCCCGGGGTCATGTGATCACAATTTGTAATCCTCTGACCAGCAAAGGCAGTGGGGAAGCCAGATTCACTTAACAACTGTGTTACTAACTTAACAACTGCAGTGATTCACTTAACAACTGTGGCACTTAGCACCATACCAATTTGGTCGTAACTTGTATATATGGGAGCATTTCCAGCATTTTTGAAATGAAGGGCTTAACAGTATTACCTAGTTTGATGTTTGCAATCTCAGATTTTTGCAAAACTGTGAAGGGATTCTTCTGGGGCTGATTGGGGTTGTATCAGTGCTGTATCCTCTGCCTGGAAACATCCTGACTGTGGGATTTCCTGAATGTTTTTCAAGTCTCCTGTCAATGAAAAATTTAAGGATTACCCATTGCAGACATGATGACAATAATGAACTCAGGTTGCCTTTCAAAGAAGGTTACCTAACATTACTGTTCTGACCGAGGTTTATGAGACCAAAATTACGTACATAATTATTTTAAAAACAAGTCTTGTTTTATTGCAAAGCTGGGAATTATTTTCATTCTCAACCGGTAATGAATCTCAAACAGTCCCTCGAGATAAGCACCCACCTTTCTTTCCTATGAAATGATGCCAATAACAGAAGTGTCAAATGAACTAGAAAAAAAACCAACCGAAGTACAAAGAACTTCAAAAATGAATCTGAACCAAACGAACGACTTTGCTTCCTGCAAAGGTTTCATTATCTTTGCCTGTCCTCTATACCTTATGGGAGAGGCAATCACCTCCCAGCCTTACTCCCAGGTCACCCCTTTTGTTTCAACTGCTCTCACCTTCTAGCAGCTCTGTGCACATGTGCGCTGGGAACAGGCTCCCCTGGGTCCTCTGCCTCGCTGCTGCCAGACTACGAAGGCTCCAGAGGCAGCACTCCACTCCTAGATGGTCCTGGCCCCATCCCTGCATTGGAAGCAGGACCCTTGTTCGAGTCCTCTCCAGACTCCTGGACTGATCTCCTTTCTTTCCCACTGTCCGATTCCGCTGCCACAATCATTGTCCAATTCTGCACAGGCTACCTACGAACCACAACAATTACTGGCAGATTTCTGTTGAAGAACCTCTGATCTGAGTGGACTCCTGAGATGTTTGGAAATCTTCTGCAGCTGTTTGGGGAATAGGATGATGTTTTCATAAAGGCAGATCTGCACTGTCTTTTTATTGTTTTCTTTTTTTAAAGAATCCAACTCTATTCCTGAATTTGTAATGGCAGACTCTTTCTCTTCTCAGATGAAGGTGCTTTAGTCAAAGGAGCAAAAAAACTTGGCTATGTTTTCACTGGGAGGACACCACGTTCTGTCATCATTGATGCGGTAAGAGTGTGTGGGAAGGAAATATTGTGAGATCATTCCCAAATTTTTCTGTAAGACTGTTCTGGAAATATTGCAGAGAAATAGGGCAAACAGGGCAAAATATCCCTGAGAAGATCCAGCTATTTCAGTGTTTCTCAACTGTGAGTACTTTAAAATGTGGGGACTTCAACTCCCAGAATTCCTCATCTGGCTGGGGAATTCTGGGGCAATTGTGGGAGCTGAAGTCCATACATCCTAAAATTTGCCAGATTGAGGAACACTAATCTAACTGGTTAATTGGCAAAGCAATTCTACTCTTAGTCAGAATGGAAAACCATTTTTAACACTGCCAGTTGGAAAGTGAGAAGTTGAAATAATGAAATCTTACCAAATTGTGCTTTTGGCATGCTAAAAGACTACACTTGAATCATTTATGTCCATGTTTCTTGAGCATTTCTGTCAAATATCATATTAATTTTTTGAGATGGCGAAATGCAAACATGGATATTCTGCCTTGGATTGGATTGTAATCTTTCCAATAGTAGCCTCTCAAGTTCTCATAAAATCCAAACAAAAAGTATCTTGAGGAAATTATGTTTTCTCTTGGGCTTTTACTGATTGAGCAACCTGTGAAGATTAAAAAGAAAACAGTGCCAACCCTAAGCCACCATTGACAATAACACAACCAAGAAAAAGTGGAAGAAGTTTTAGATGCACTGAGAAAAAGGTAGACAATCATAATCTTCTTTATGGAGGAACAAAACTTTTAAGAAATTTTAACGATTTTCAATACAGCATTTTTAATTCTGAGACGGCAATATGCTGAGTTACAGAAAACATTCCTTTTGGCATGTTCTTAAGAATATAAGTACATGGCTGTGCCCAACAGAGGGAGCTACTTTCACATTTTTTTAATATGAATATTTAAAAACAATGCTTGCCTTCCAGTTCTTTGTGTATTTTTAGTTTTTCTTTTACTAAAGTGTGCCTTATTCTGTTATGATCCCAGCTAGGAAAAGAAGAGACATTTGAGATCCTTAACGTATTGGAATTTTCAAGGTAATTGGTTTTTAATGGCAATTGCAAGAAGTAAAAGAAGGGAAACACTTAGGAATGTCCTGCAATTAAAATAAATTTTCTTTGTTTCATTTCATTTGTTCAGCTTATATTTCATTGGAATTTTCTTTGGTTTGAAATCTTCGAAGGGCAGCAATATAAGCTGTATCTGACTTGGAGAGGTTTCAGTGGGATTCTACCTGACCTCTATTAATGGATTATTTACCTTTCATAGGCAGAACTGATAGGTAATAGTTAATATTAAAGAAGTAATAGACCTGAGAACAAATTTTTGTCTTATCTGCAGATTGAATTATCTGCGAACATATATAGCAATACTTTAAAAATATATAATACCAATATTTAATGTATAAACAAACAAATAAATAATACTTGCATATAAGCCCTTCTGTGGATAAGCCAGTCGTCAATTTTTGAACCAAAACATCATGTAACATGCAAACTTATCAACAGGTGGCTTGTTTTTCATGGTATTTTGGTTAAAAAATTGAGGTTTGGCTTATATGCAGGTATATATAGTATTTTCTTACTGCCTGTCAGTCTTACTGAACTTCACTTGGAGAATTTCAGAACAAATTAATAGCACAGAAACAATTTTCTCTCTCTCTTCTTCCAATATTACTTATTTTTTTAGAATGGCTATAAATGATAAACACAGTTGCTAGAAATATGGTTCGAGGCTATTTCTGATGTTTCTTAGTAATTCTGATTTTTACAGCAATTAGAGACAGATGTCCCATACAAGGCAAAATCTTGTTCTGTTCCTCATGCAATTGTATAAATCTAAATTTTGGCCTACATTTCATGTTGGAAATCCCATGACTAATCTTTCCCCTTCTTTCTTTCTCAAAAGTGGGAAAAGAAAAAGGGGAATAGACAACTGGAAAAGGGTTGATAATGTGATTAAGGCAGTATCAGAAACCTTTGAAAATATTCCTCTTTCACTTTTCACTGTATCAATCTTGGGAAGCAGGACATAAATATCCAATAAATTATAAACTTCAGCATCTCTGACAATTTAGCCTTTATAGTTCATTGCTATCAAACCTGACGTAGCTGCGTGGCAACTTAAACTACATGATTTTGAATTAAATAGTGTTGTACACACACACACACACACACACATACACACACACAACATTGTAAAAAATACTGTGTCAGGGCAGCTGCTGAAAATATGACATATAACTTGAGTTGAAATGACAATAGATAATTTATGACATTGTTTTTTTTTAAATAAATCATATTGAAAGTTAATCCAAGATGGCAACAACGATGGCTGCCCCTCTCTCTAATATTAAATATTTATAAACCATAGTTTATAAATCACATGTAATGGAATGTGTGGATGAGTTTGGATCTGAGGGAAGGAGATGCTGCTTAGAAAATAATCAGATAAGAGAAGAAAGATGACTTAATTGTCAGAGAGAAACTTAGGAAGGATCCACTCTTACTGATCTGACAGTTAAAAATGGCAGTGGAAAGTTTCTATCTTCAGACTTGCAAGATCTAGCCATACAATAAAATATATGTAGCTCATATGTTGTGTTTTCTTTCTGATTTCCCAGAAGGACTGACTCAAAGACTGGCCTTACACCAGAGGATAAGCCATTATTAAACAAACTAAATCATAGTCTGGTACACTGTAAAGTTAGTCACTAGGTCAACCTTCCCCAACATATTTTACAGATACATTGGGACTATTACAACTTTGGAAATTCCTAAACCTTCTTTATTGCTTTTTTGTGACATTATTAACTAATCCTTACTCAAATCTCAGAGTAAATTACTGTCAATTTGCATTTATGAAATACTGGCAAAATCATTCCATAAATATCTTCTACCACTTAATGGTAACTTATTGTTTGTCTTATTCCCAGTGATCGAAAGAGGATGTCTGTAATTGTCCGGACTCCAGATGGTCAACTACGTTTGTACTGCAAAGGAGCTGTAAGTATCTCCTGCCTATTGACAAAAGAATTGTGTGGCAACCCATTTTCTTTGGCATGTGTAAATATTAATGACAATAGTACTTGCACTGCTATTGAAAATTGTGCATTCTATATGTCTCAAATGTTTCAGTAGCCATATAGTGTGGAATGTTGGGATGTTAGGACCAAAATATCTGGAATGAACTAACTGGGGAAAATGGGCTTAAAAGCCAGTGGTTCTTAATTTTTTTTCACCATGGGCCCTCTTTAAATACCTTTTGTGGCCATGGACCACCAAGACTTCATTCAAGATTTAAATCACAACATTTTTTGAAGGTTTTGTGGACCCCCTGTGACGATATCGCATCCCCCCCATCGCACCCAGGAGTGTGATACAACCAGTGTAGCAACTGGTTCAGTGAATCATAAAATGGGGCAAAACTCAACAAATGTCTAATTTAACAAGAGAAATGTTGGGCACAATTGTCGTCATACGTCGTATTATATCTCCACTTCTACAGATTGGACAATGCATTCATTATCCATAAGAGCTACTACTTCCTTACAATGAAGAACATTTTTCACACTGTTTGACATTTTAAAAATCTGAACCACCTTTGCTATCATGGATAATGTCAGACTTTTGATTGGTGGTAAATTGTGACTCTCCAGAAGCTCAGCTTTGAAGCTAGATATTACCCAGAGAAGAAACTTCACAGTCACAACATGGCTAGATAAGTTGTTTTGTTGCATATGGGAGGGAGTCATAGCTACTTCACAGCAGAACACTCAAATCTTATATTAATATGTCAGCTCAGGTTTTAAATCTTAGTCTTTTTCTTCCTACATTTTGAGTTAATAAATTCTTGGTTGTACTTTTCCTGATCTTAAGAGTTAGAGACATTGAATCCATATTTAGCCAAAGATTGTGTTAGATTGGATATTACTGGTCTGTGCCTTATTAGTTTTATCCCTTATAGATGGACAAAATATATGTCTAAAAAAGAAATGCAGGCATCATTATGGCAATTATTTATATACATTTTTTTGTTGACAGGATAACGTCATTTTTGAGAGATTATCCAAAGACTCAAAGTACATGGAGCAAACTCTATGTCATCTTGAATATTTTGCCACAGAAGGTAAATACTTGTTTATTGAACTGTTTATTTGTCGCGCTCTAAATATTTGCTTATTGATTTATTATTGCTCTTCTCAAGTTTCAATGTCTGCTGTTCTATAGCTAAACAAATTCTGTTTCAGAACATATGAAATGAGAAAGTTTGGGAAATTTCAGAGTTAAGAATAAGCATATATTATCCAGTCCTGCTTTTCTAAGACCAAATAAGATATAAATGAGACATCCTTGTTAGAAAACACAAATTTGTCAAACTTAGCTTTCTCCATCTTATATTCATTCATTCATTCATTCAGCTTTTGAATCAGTTGGACCTATTAAATACATACCCTAAATTTAAACATATTTCTATGCCAGTTTTCCCAATGTGTATACTTTTGTGTGCACTTTTCTTTATATTATACACATTTATGTATTTTAATCTGGTTGATATAAATGTGAAGCTCATTTTATATTAACAAAATACATATATTGATGTGACCTGTGCCCTGATATGTCCATATTTAACTGGAGAACTACATTTTTAAATTCTTCAAATTGCAGATATCCAAATATTTGCCTATCAGTTGGCACATTGATTCAGAAAGTACAAAAGCAAGAAATGCATAGAAACAACCTAAGTGTCCAAACTCGCTTTCCATCCTTAAAATCATAGCCTTGAATTCATCTATTGTCTTTGCTGTTCCAGATTTCATAAAGTTGCAAAATTAATGTGACAGAAAAACATAACAGGGACACAAAAGAAGCAAAATGTTGAACAAAGTTACAGTTACTCATGACATTTGCAGCCTTTTAAAACTAGTGTTTGCCTCTAGGCAAAAGATATCTTGAAATGCAGCTTAGTTCATTCCTACATATATTATTCAAGCCAGCGGTGAAATAAACCTTGTTGAAAATGGACTTTGTCTGGACTGAGACTTTATTTAAAATGTGAAAAAGAAAAGATTATTGGAGTGAAGCAGTGCAATAGACATGATATGTCTCAAGCTATTAGGTCTCCACCTAACTCTCTTAAACTTTGGGGCCAGAAAGGCTGAAATTGATAATGAGACTGATGGATGAAGAAATGGTCCATGTAATACTCATTTTATAAATGTTTAAATACTTTTTTAGAGCAAACTACATCAATGCAGCCCATATTTTTCCTGGATTTCTTTAAGAGTCAATCTCTGTGGCTACTGCAGTGAGTTTTGTTATGTGGCATCAATCTTTTATATCAATCACTTATTGATCCGAGTGCTCTCTTATGTAGTAAATATTTAATGGCCCTGCACTGCAGGAAGAGCCTTGTATCTACTTCTGCCTGAAAGTTTATTTTTCTTTGTTTTAGGAACACTTGCATACTCATAATATAGCCTTTCTGTTTAGTATGGCAACTTTCCCCATTTTTTAATACTCGATGGGCAATAGAAGACAAATAAATTACACTAATGTTTGTGAACGCAGACAATGATCCTGTAAAAATCAGGTTGTCCATGTTCCAAAAGGAAGGAGCTGTTCTCCAGATTATTGTGGCTGTCATTTACTGTGAAATCAAGGCAAATAGCATGTGATGATTAAAAAAAAAAGAGAGTTAATGCTACAAGTTAGTGAAACTGGGAAGCTAAATGTTTATCTCGCACCAGGATATTCTGCTTTATATTCACAAAATGGATAATCCTTGACTTACAGCCAGGTAAATCCTTGACTTATAACCATTCACTTAGCAACTGTTTAAAGTTATAATGGATTCCCCAAAAGCTACTTAGAATCCAGTTTTGAAGTTTCAATGGCCGACCCCCTTCCACTGGTCATGTGACCACATTTTGACTGCTTGGCAACCAGCCCACATTTATGGTTGTTTGCTGTGCCCCACAGTTACATGACCACAATTTATAACAGTTTTGCCAGAAACCAGCATTTATTTCTAGGTTTTTAAAGCATTTATTTCTAAAAAACAGCCCATAGTGAACAATGGGCTTGCTTAACAACTGTGGCATTTACATTTCAAAAAATAAAACTGCATTGTGCAGTGCCAAATGTTATGCTGGGCCCAAATCTGCTTGGTATGTTCTTTCCTTAGAAAATTTGGACAAATAGTCTTTATTTAGCAACTGCCTTGTTATTGACCATTTTCATCCACACAGCGGATGAAAAAAAGCATCCTGCCCTTGCATTTATAGCACAGGATGTCAACTCAAGGCCCGTGAGCTGGATCCGGTCCACAGGGGTGCTGAGAACTGGCCCATGGGGCCACCTTGGAAAAAGCAAAAAACCAGCTCGCAGGGCCTCTGCCAGCGAAAACGGAGCCTACCAAGCTCTGTTTTTGCTGGCAGAGCAGTCGGGCCACTACGGGCACCCCGACACAACTGACATCGAGCTGGCCATGCCCACCCTGGCCATGCTCACCCAGCCATGCTCACCCAGCTGCCCAAGGTCAAACACAACCCTGATGCAGCCCTCAATGAAATCAAGTTTGATACCCCTACCTTAGCAGGTCAGTAGAGCAAAGGAAAGTCAAAGTAAGGTTATAAGCACCATTGTAATTTCAATGATGTAGTAAAAATTAACAACTGAGTTGTCAGCCCCAATTGTGATTGCTAAACACGAACTAGCTGTATTCCTTGTTTTGGGGGAATTTTTTTTTTTGCACCAAATACAGTTGAATGTATAATTTATAATCTCAAATGTATTACTCTAATAAATTTGAAAATCAGCTTCTGTATGTGAAGGCAGTTTGGGGTTTTCAGGTACATCAAGTTTGTTCATTTACTTAATAATTGCTTTCCTGTCTGAAATTTAAGTTAACTTCTCTAGATGTTTGGGTTGAATTTCTGTATTTCCTTTTCTAGGTTTGAGGACTTTGTGCATCGCATATGCAGACCTATCAGAAAACTCTTACCAGGAATGGCTGGACGTATATAACGAAGCCAGCACGAATTTGAAAGATAGAACTCAAAAGTTGGAAGAGTGTTATGAGATAATTGAGAAGGTTAATAAACATAATTTTGCTTCTTTTAATTTGTACTCCCTCCTTTATTCAGATGTTGCACAATTATGCCTGGGAGAGAAAGAGTTCAAAATGGGGTACTATTCCAATCCAAGTTTTACACAGCTAAGGTTATTATATTTGCTTGGAGAAGGAGTATCTCCAAAATGCTGTTTGTTAGGAGCTACTTGAGTATTATCCATTTATTAAATCAGTTGCTAATCACTGCAAACAGCTGGTTGGAACTTGGACTTTGCTTGTGTCATAGGAGCCATGCCTTAGGTGGCCCCAATCTTCAGTTGCTGCTATTCATAGTTGGGTTAGTCTCAGATCTGCCTCATTAAATCATATATGATTTCAGTTCTGCCTCATTAAATCATATATGATCTAATCATATATTAGTGGGGCCTGAGGAGCCAGTAAATGAAATGAGTCCTTCGGGTTTTGGGAAAGAGAAGGGTCATTTGGTTTTGGTCATTTGGAAGCTCCCCTGCATTTGTAAAATATGCAACTGTTTGTGAAGTTAGATTTGAGACCAACCATTGCTATTGTCCCAGCTTTTCTGCTGAGCAGCTGTCTCTCTCTCTCTACTTGAATTGCCAAATACTGTGGCTGGGTTGATGGTGGTCTTGGGTGATTTTAGTCTGCCTTTCCTGGGCGTGAGAAAAGTCATAAATGACTCAAGAGTTCAAGACTATCATGGCAGCCATGGACCTGATCAGTGGTGGGATTCAAATTAACCACCAGTTCGGTGGGCGTGGTTTGGTGGGCATGCTTTGCCTAATGTACACATGCAGCTTTCCCCACACCAGCTGACGCCTGCAGTGCCAATCAGTTGAGAGGATAAAGAAGAGAAAAGCGCAGGGGAGGGTAGGACGGCCAATCCTGCACTTTTCTCTTCTTTCTACTCTCATCTGATTGTAGGAGGCTTTTCTACCCTCTCAGCTGATAGTTGGAAGTTTACTGAGGTTCAGATGAACCGGTCTGAACCAGTAGCATACCACCACTGGACATGATGCTGGCTGTTGAATGTCCAACTCACAAGGAAGAAGAGCACACACTGCAGTTGTTTTTTAAAAATCTCAGGCAGTTGTGATGCTATCTGGAATTGAGGAAGGGTTGTTATCATCATTTCCTTATCATGGACTTCCAGTTGGAGTTCTATAAGGCTTCCCTTCATCACAATTGGTTTGCCACAGAGAAGCAATGGATCCATTAGGTTGTCCGGGGACTTTTGTGTCTGGTTTGGTTGAGATCTTAGTTATTGCTTGGAATTAGTGCGTGGTGGGTTACCTTGGATTAAATCATACAGGTATGAAAACTTGCTGCTTTGAATCCTGGAGAATCCCTTGCATTTTGTGCAAGATGAAATGGCAAACATAATGCAATTGGCAGAAGATGAACAAAATCTGACCAAGAATGAGTAAAGAGTGTGTGTGAGTATTGCTCCACTCTTATTACATCAGCATATGCAATCATCCAGATGCAACAATATGAGTAGTTAAACATAAGCTTGTTCTGGTTCCTGGTAACCACCTATGTGCAATTCTTAGCTTTAAATTATGAGACTCTTCTGTAGTTATTTCTGTCCACCCTATTATGTTGGGCAGAATAAGCATGCTCCTGCTCCCCTTTTTGATCCAGTGTCATCTAATTGGATCTAGGAGAAAAGCATTTAGTTGGATATCACCCTTTGGGAAGAAATCCCACCCTCTCCCATTCCCCCAAATTCAGGCAGGCCTGATCTTATATGTTTTTTTTCAGAGCCTCTCTTGTAGAGCTATGAAGATCTGTTTTTCCTTTTGTGAATTGGGCCAGGATGGCAACTGAGCCTGTCCTGCTGGGAGTGAGAATGTTACTGAGTGCTATTCCCAATCCTGATTATGCACTTATGTTCAGATGTGGTTTTTAAATTGGCTTTTCTACCATTTTTCTTTGGCTTGGCTTGTTCAGGATTTTTACTGATGCACACTGTCAAGAATCGTAAATTATAAATTTCTTAAATAAATAAGTCAGTTCGAATAAGACAATTTGACTAATAGGAAGTTTTGATGATTTTTCAACTTCCCTATAAAACTGCACTGGTTAAAAATCCTGGAAGGAACTTGCTGTGTTTTGGAAAAAGGAGCATAGCTTGGAGCAAGGGTCTCCAACCTTGGCAACTTTAAGCCTGGCGGACTTCAACTCCCAGAATTCCCCAGCCAGCACTGGGGACCTCTGGCTTGGAGGGAAGCAACAAGATTATTTTCCAGCTCTTTGGAGGTATCATTATTTAGGACCTTTTCATCTCAGATTTTGTAGACTCGGATGAAATTGAGAAGTTAGTCCACAAGAGTGTGCTGAAAAATGGAACTAAAATATGACAGAAACCCATCTCTGTCCTTTCCTACTGTCTTGGAATTTTCTACTAAAGAGAAGGACCAAAATGGATGAGTATCTTTTCTTAAGATAAAAAAATGGATAATTTTTTTTTTCCTAATGCCACATTTTCAAACATTGATCAATTTTTTACATTTAGGTCAACTGCTCAAAACTGCTCAAAAGCTTTCCATTCCTGTGGCTTACCATTTGGTTTAAAAATATTAAATCAAAAGATCGTTTTCCTGGAACACATGTTTAAAAGTGTTGTTGTTTTAATTGCTACAGCATAACTTTCAAAATACACTAATCATCTCTTAAATGAACATTTGGCTTGTACGTTTGGTTTGTAACGTAACCATTCCTCTTCCAGAATACATCATGTAGTGACTGAATTTATACACTTTCTCTGTATGGAAACATCGAGTTCTGTTCAGTGTTTTTCAAAATATCAGTTATTTTTTAACCCATTAAATATAATATATTTGTAGTTACAGCTTTTGGCAAATGATATGCCTCCCTCCCTAAACATGGAGCAAGGTTCAAATTGGAGCTCATTTGTAACTTACGAATGCACATGTACTGTAATAGATATATAAATAATATCCTTCAGTGGGTATAAGCTAACAGTACATGAATGACTAACTATATGTGCAAAAGAGCACATTTAACTTTATAAAGGCAAACAAGCACATGCTATTAAGTCCTGCATGGTTATCTATATAGTCGTATCAACAGTACAATCTACTGTGCTAATTTAGAAAGCTATCATCATCATCTTTTAATGATCCCATAATCCCTGAGGGGGGTGGAGTCTGGGCAATTGAATGGAGCTAGCAGAACGTTTAATGGCCAGATGCAGAGGTGATATTCAGCAGGTTCTAACCAGTTCTGGAGAACTGGTAGCGGAAATTTTGAGTAGTTCGGAGAACCAGCAAATACCAGTTCTAACTGGAGATTTCACAGTATCCTTCCCCTGCCATGCCCACCAAGCCATGCACACAGAACCGGTAGTAAAAAAAAAATTGAATCCCACCATTGGGATTCAACTTCCTGTTCAACTTCCTGTTGCCAATGCGAAGTTTTTTTCAGCAGATGTATTTTCATTGTGCCCAGAGAGAGAAATATCTGCCTCTACCTAGGATCAAACTCACAATTAAGAGCTCCACCTCTAGGTCACTGCACCACTCTATTTAGAAAGCTATAAACCTGCTACAAAAAGAGTAGCTTCCTTCTAAATCCCTTTTAGAAATCAAGCTTCTAGACAATGAATGGGAAGCATCAACCACTGTTGATCTTTTAAAATTTCAATTATTATTATTTCTTAAAACAGGTGGTATTCTGATGATTTCTGAAATGGCTAGCTTTATGCTTATATGTCCATTAACTACATTTGTTTGTCAGCAACAATAACAAAAAAGTAAGACACAACTTGCTTTTGAGCATCATCCATTTCTTTCTCCTTCAGGAATTGCTGCTTCTGGGTGCAACAGCAATTGAGGATCGCCTTCAAGCTGGCGTCCCGGAAACAATATCTACTCTAATAAAAGCAGAGATCAAGATTTGGGTACTAACAGGGGACAAACAAGAAACTGCTATCAATATAGGTAACAACTCTTCAATTTTCCCAGTGAAGTTGTCCTTTGCAAATGCCACCAGATATAAATTATAGATCTTGAAGTTATGGTATAAATGAAAGTTGACTACTTTGGCAAGTAATCTGACTGATTGGAACTCTATAGGAGACAATCAATCCAATGGAACAATTGGAAAAATTCCTGGAAGTCCTTAAGACAGATATTGCACCCATAATTCCAAGGAATGTCATTAGTGCAGGCAATTTGATTGATTCTAGCTTCTCATTTTATACATATGTATTAATTATACTACATTATGCTGCTTCACTGGATAATAAGAGTATGATATGCTAAAAGAAATCTAACCAATGAAATAATTACTGCAATAGCATCAACACAAATTGCCAAATATATTGTATGAATCAGAAGTTTTTCTTTTAATGGAGCTGCAGTAAATGGGCAGAGAGAATCAGTCCAAATAGGATGGAAGGAGCAATTGTGAGCAACTTCAAGTATATAAAAATAATAAATGATCTATGACTCAATGTTTTATAAATAGTGTAGAAACCCAAAAGGATAATATCACAAAATAATTAAAAACCTTAATGTTCCTGTGGTTAAATCAGTTTTCTTCAATAAAACTTAGTCACTTTCATTTTGACATGTAGACTAAATAGTAACTAAAACCCAACAATTATATAGCATTCTGAATTTAATTTTAAAAATCAATAATCCCCAATGACAGTTGCAAAAATTCAAACAGAATGTTTGCTAGTTTCAGGATGTTTAAAAGGAGCTTAATATCAGCTTCCTAACGTTTTCATCTAGTATTAATATTTTATTCCTGTGTTATATGAACAATCTGTATTTTATCATTACCCCATTGCTTTTCAGGTCCAGCTCTGCTGCTCTAGCTTTATTTTTTAAGTTGAAGGATTGATTGATTTCTATAGCTGCCCATCTGCCAATGACTCTGGGCGGCTTACAATTCAAACAATATATTAAAATTAAAAAATTTAGAACATTTTAAAACAATAAAAACATAATATCTGTATCTATATCGAGCACGCCAGCCATCGCCTGTTGCTCTTCTGGGTTCCGGTGCGCACATGTATATTAGAAACCAACTGGCTAACTGGTCTTCTGGTTTCTAACATGAATGCATGCACAAAGACCAGCTGGCTGGTGCCCATGCAAGTGTGAAGACCAGCTGGCTGGCTGGTTTCTAATGGGCATGTGCACGCCAGCCAGCTGGTCTTCACGCATGGAGGCATATGTATTCCTAATGGATTTTATTATTAAAGGGTACTGGTTGTCTTAACTTTCTGCAAAAGCTTGAGGGGCTGCTTGTTGCAAAGTTAATTTAAACTGCAATTGTATAACTCCAGTTGTCCATTCTCTATTTTCCATGTATTCAGTAACACCCCTCCTTATTAACAGTATTACTGTGTACTCTTCCTGGCGTTTAATTTTTCACTGTTCTGTTCAATTCTAGGTGCTCTTGCACCAAGTGCTTTTTGTTGCATATTAGCATACTCCAAATACTCTATTCCCATTGGTCCACAAACACTTGAATCTGATTGGTGTTCTACTTGACGGTGATTGGCCAAAAATAGCTAGTCTATGATTGGCCATCTCAGCGGCGGGAGAATCAAGGAGCCGTCATTGGCCGTGAGCCGCGAGCAGCCTCTCTATAAAAAAAGGGCTGCCGCAGCTCCTGGCTCAGACTGAATTTAAGAACTAAATAAAAGAACTGAAGTTACGCTGGTCTCGAGTCTCATTCTTCGCGAACACAACACAGGCAACGAGGATGGGATTCTGAGACAAGGAGACCAGTCGAGCACATGGCAACGAGAACCAAGCAGACAAAATGGCCGGAACCAACTCTCCACCCGCACCATTCAATCCAGTGATGGAGGACTGGGAATCATTGCATACAGATTCCTCATGTTCCTGGAAAGCAACGACTTGCAAGGAATCTCCAACAACAGAAAAGAGAGCCATGTTCTGACGCACTGTGGGCCCACAGTATTCAAGATGGCCAAGGCATTAGCCAAATGGAGGATGTAAAGCAGATGGCCTGGCCAGATTTTGGAAAATTACTGAAGGCTCACTATGCACTGAACGTCTCCAGCCTTATTCGAAGACACAAGTTCTACAAATGGGACCAGAGAGAAGGTGAGAGCATCACAGACTTCGTAGTGGCTCTCAGGGACATTGGAGGGGCATGCGAGTTCCTCAACATGGATGAAGCCATGAGGGATTGCGTGGTCCTTTGTCTAAGAGATTTCACCCTAAAAGCTGACTGCTAGCCTCGACCCAAAATTACAGTCACTGAGGCTATCACTGAGGCCACGGCAGCTGAAGCAGCTAAAAATCAGCAGCCAAAATGCAACAAATGAATGTGACAACACCAAAAACACAGCAGAAACAAGCCAAATTCCAAAAAAAAAGTCAGAGAACACACACAAGCCCATCACACACTACGCGGATAGCGAATCGTCCGAGATCGACGACGATGAAGAAGAGATCTACAGACTCCAGGCTGAAACGAAATTAGATGGGAGAAGAAAGGACGTAAGTCAGGGTTCCAGTGCTCAGGGTGCAGAGAAGACCACCCCCCATTCCGAGTGCCATTTCCTAGATGTTATGTGCTGGTACTGCAAGAGACGGGAACACATAGCAAGAGTCTGCCGAAACCGTAAAAGCTACAGCCCCCAACGTAGAGACAACACACCACCAAGGATAAAAGACAAACATGGAGCCGTGAGAGTCGAGAAAGCCAAAGGCAAGCGCTAAACAAAAACTACAGAAAAGAAGAAACACACCAAACTATTACTATCGGTCATTCAAAATGCAACCAATGGCTGAAAAGTACATGTGGCATCAGGATCGAGGGCAAGAATGCGAGATGGAGGTGGACTCCGGATCATATCTATCAATGGTATCATGGAATACCATTAAAAGGACTGATACCGCATATTGGCAGAACCGAATTAGAAAACCAAATGCGTTACTAAAAGACCTACAAGGAAACAGGATCCCCGGAGTCAGATTCGGACACTTCCAAGTCACCTTCAAAATTCTGCCTCTAACCATCGTAGACCAGAACTGCCCAAGCCTGTTGGGACTCGAGTGGTTCGAACCCCTGGGGAATCGGAGTGACCGGCATCAACAGCGTCACCGAGGACAGACTGGGAGGAGAACCTAATGAGGGAGTTCCAGGGACATCTTTCGATGGGAAACTAGGCAAGTACCGAGGGTCCTCCAATCATTTAATTTAAATCTGACAATAGCTTCCTATAGGTTAAAAAGCGAGGCGGGTTCCCTTCGCATTAAAACCGAAGATGATGAGGAACTAAAATAAACTCATAGCACAAGGCAATATTGGAACCAATTGACCACGCTAAATGGGAAACCCCAGTCGTGACCCCAATTAAGCCAAGATGGGCCCTTGAGAATCTGTGGTGACTACAAAGGCCACTCTAAACCATGCACTACAGCAAAGCGCATATCCTGTTCCAGTAGTGCAATACCTGTTACACTCATTGGGAGAGGCAAGGTTTTTGCAAAGCTCGACCTTGCGCAAGCATACCAACAATTGCCAGTCGACCCCGAAACAGCAGAGGCACAAATGATCGTGACTCATAGGAGCCTTCAAATGCAAAAGACGCAATTTTGGAGTCAGCGTGGCCACAGGGGTGTTCCAAAGCCTGATGGAGCGGTTTGTTACAAGGGATAAAAAGGGGTAGTCCCATACTTTGATGGTGTGCTAGTGTCAGCCAGCGATGAGAGACAACTAGAAGCCCGTCTCAGATAGTATTACAAAGATTCAAAAGGCGGGACTCAAGGTCAAAAAAGAAAAGTGTCAGCTAGCCACCTCAAAAAGTTGAATTCCTGGGTAACTAATCAAATAAGAGGGCATCCACCCCACAGATAAAAAAATCAAAGCAATCAAAGAAGCGCCTAGACCAAAAAAACAAAGTAGAATTACAAGCATTCTTGGGACTTATCAATTTTTAAAATGTTTTTCTGCACAGAAGGCAACGATGGTGGAACCACTACATAGACTACTGGACAAGGCAGCCACCTGCACCTGGGGATGATGAGAAGAGACAGCGTTCCAGAAAATAAAAGATTATAATAACATCCGAATCTGTATTAATACAATACAGCGAGACACTACCATTGACAGTCACGTGCGATGCATCACCGGTGTCGGAGCCATACTCAGCCACATGCTTGCCAGATGGGAAAAAGCACCGATCGCATTCTACTCCAAAACACTATCCAAAACGGAAAGGAACTACAGTCAGTTGGGCAGAGAGCATTAGCAGCATATCTGGTGTCAAACGCGTTTCTTAAATAACCTTTACGGTAGGACCTTTACACTTATTACAGACCACAAGCCCTTTTGGGAATATTAGCAGGGAACAGGGCCACTCCGAACATACTCTCCCCACAAATGACAAGATGGTCCGAGTTTCCTTGCCACATACCAATTATAAACTGATTCACCGACCAGGCAAAAGACATTTCTCATGCCGATGCACTGAGCCGTACTCCCTACCTGAACTAGGGAGTGACCCGGCACCAACCACATCCACCCCTACAGATTGAGACACTACCAAACCTATCCAAGCCGCAGCGGACATTGCAAAAGCAACAACAAGAGACAAAACTTTGTCACAGGTTTTAAACTGGGTAGGAAAAGAGTGCCGGAAAACGAGACAGACGTTAAATTTAAACAGTTCAAGAACAGGCAAACTGAAACTGTCATTGTTAAAAGGTTGCATTCTATGGGGGGATCGGGTGGTAATACGGAGGCATTATGAGAGCAAGTAACTGAATATGCCACATGAAGGACACCTGGTACGTAGGAATGTAATTCCTGGTCAGGAGTTATGTATGGTGGCCAGGGGATGGATTAAGGATATTGGGAAATGGGTAGAAACCTGATAATGATGAATGATGAATAGTTGATAAATGCCAAAGATCCCCGACCTGCACCTTCTTCAGCACCTATACTAGACTGGGAAACACTGAGGAGGCCCTGGTCAAAGAATTCACATAGATTTCGCAGGGCCTACAAAAGACACACATTTTTAACCATAGTAAGACGCTTTACTCAAATTGTCTGGAAGTAAGCATCATGAACTCAAACAACTACAGAAGCAGTTATCAAACAACTGAGACAACTTTTCACACAACATTGGTTATCAGACTTATTTAGTTTCAGATAACGGGCCGCAGTTCACAGCATTGACATTTGAAAAGTTCCTCGCTGAACACGGAAATAAGGCATGCTTTAAACAAACGCCAGGCCGACCGCTACGAATGGGCGGCAGAACGCATGGTCTGGTATACCAAAAGAAACCAATAGAAAAATTAAAACATGGAGACATACAAGAGAAAATTTATAAAATGTCGCCATACAACACATCACACCGAGCTCAACTACAAAATAAAAGCCCAGCAGAATCATTAATGGGCAGAAAATTAAGATCACAATTGGATGAATTACACCCCACATACAGCCCTGAAAAATCAACAGACTCCTCCAGCAGACACTGCACATTCGAATCAAGGAAACCTA
>BHFT01039394.1:0-26431 GCA_004320025.1 Laticauda laticaudata | reverse complement strand
ACAACGGATGGAACATTTTGCTCGTCCGTTGTGTCCGTTTTGCATCCATTGGGCAGTGTGACAGGGCCTTAAGTAAAAATGGGAGAGTTGGAGTGCTTGATGTTGGGATGCAAATAATAATAAGATATATGCAGATGTTGGATTCAGGCAGTTTAGACCAGTTCAAATGAATTGGTTGTTAAAATTTTGCCCCGTTCAGCAAACTGGTTAATCCCACCATAGCTGGCCTGGCCCACGCCTCTTTTTTGGGCCATTTGGGGTTATTTTCTGGGCCATTTTGGGCTATTTTTAGGGTGAAAAACAACCCAGAAAATGGTCTGAAAACAGCCTGAAACAGTCCAAAACAGCTGGAAAATGGGCCCCCAAATGGCCTGAAAATAGCTGAAAAACAGCCTGCAAAATGGCCCAAAAACAGGCTGAAAAAGGAAGGAAGGAAGGAAGGAAAGAAGGAAGGAAGGAAGGAGTTCATCCAGCTTTAGCTTAGTCTCTTTCAGAATTGCCTGCACAGAAATATTGTCAATCCTTCTCCTTCTGCTTTTTATTTATTATTTTTGGGGTTCAAATGGGCTTTAATTGTAAATTGCTTCTGAGGAATCAGTGGGATTTATTGCCTCTGCCACCTCAGATGTAAAATATTGGCTGTTAGGACACAATATATTGCTTTTTAAATAAGCTCATCCTCCAATGTCTTACTTTCCTTGGTGATGGGAACAGAATGCTTTGTTGATCTCTTCCCATCCTTTAACTGCAGTGGTGAGGCATTTGCACCAGGAAACTGAGAGTTGGTTAACCCTTTCATTTCTGGAGGTGTTGCATATAGGCCCAAGGCCTGGGAAAAGGGAGAATGGCCGAGCGGCAGGGCTGGGTGTGATGAGTGATGTTGAGTTGGCCACACCACCCAGTCACATGACCACCCAGCCATGCCTACCCAGCCAGTCATTAGGGTAGAGAACTGGTTGTTAAATTATTTGAAGCCCACCACTGGATATATGATAAAGTGCAGGTAAGAAATGAGATGTAGTTGTCTCTTATACAAGCTCTGTAGATAAGGGTATATTGAGGGTAAAATTGTCCTGTAACTTGAGAGTGACATAGAATATCATAATGTATCTTTTCTTTTTATGTATACAGAGAGCATATGCACCAAGACAAATTCCTTGTGTGCCTAATCACACTTGGCCAATAAAGAATTCATTCATTCATTCATTTATTCATAACAGAGTATTTATATATGGAGCAAATTCTTTTAGTGAGTTAATATGTTTGTCTATATATTCTCCCATAAAACAGTTAGTACTAGTGACATTTAGTCCAAAGAAGTTCAAGTTAACATAAAAAGTGACAAATGAAATTAGACATCTGAAAAAGCTGCAATGATAATGATGGGCAATTTCAATCACTTTCATGTAAAAGGGAAAATGTCAGTTTGGTGTAATGGTTAAAGACACATTTTAGAAACTGGGTGATTGTGAGCTGTAGCTGCACAAAGTCAGCCTGGTGGCTTTGGCCCAATTACTGTCTCTCAGCTGTAGAAAGAAAGCAATGACAAGTAACTTCTGAAGACATTGCCAAGAAAATTGCAGGGACTTGTCCAGGCAGGTCACTTGAAATCAACACCGATTCAAAGGTACAAAAAACAACAACCCACAACCGTGACATTAATGTCATCTTTTCTGACAGAAACTGATCAGAAATAATTGCAGATGGCTTGATGAAAATGTCAAACTATATGTAGCTGCTGCAAAAACCAGAAAATTCTGTTTGCAAACATTTGTAGGGGAAATGAAAATAGAACTGCTGATATAATAATGCCCTTACACAAATTTATGATGAAACCACACTTGAAGTATTATCAGAGGTGGTATTCAACAGGTTGTGACCAGTTCTGGAGAACCAGTAGTGGAAATTTTGAGTAGTTTGGAGAACTGGCAAATACCACCTCTGATTGGCCCNAGAATGGAACTGGAAAGCAGGTTAGTGGGGTGGAGAGGGAATGGGATTTTGCAGTATCCTTCCCCTGCCATGCCCACCAAGCCACGCCCACAGAACCAGTAGTAAAAATTTTTGAATCCAACCACTGATATTATGTATAGGTTTGGTCACAGTTCCTTTAGAAAGATATTATGGAAGTGGAAAAAGTTTTGAAATAGAGCGACCAACATAATTATAAGGTGGACTAGCCTCCTATGAGGAAAGATTAAAGCTCCAGCTTGAAAGCAAAGGAGACTTGACAAAGGTATATGTATAATCATTTATGGCATAGACAGAAAAATGTTTTTCTTTTACTCGCAATGTAAAACTGGTGAAGGAAGAGAGGGAGTTTCAGAATTGATAAAAAAATGTGGTTTCATAGCACATAGCTCAATTGAGGAAGGCAGCCAATTTGGATTGTTTAAAAGTGGACACTGATGCTGCTCATAACTTCCTGAATCATAGGCAGTGTCTTCGAAGTATTGGTTACTCCAAAGCAATGCTGAAACAGGCTGTGATCCACCTATTCAACTTGCCGCTTGTGACTCAGAATCCTGGATTTCCTATGCCTTTGGCCTGATCCAGCAGGATTGTTTTTATGTTCTTACTTGTCTTGGGTTTATCAGATATGAATCCTGAGTGTCAGATGCTAGTGAAGGATTATAAGAAAAGGAGAAATTTCTGTCAAAAAATATAGCATCTTCTTCCTTCTGTATCTGCAGCATGGGTTGACTGTACCCCACGGTTTCCATGCCTCCCACCTCCCCAATGTATTGGTTTACTTATTTATTTGACTTTTTAGTTACTTTGAAGCTCATCATATAGCAAAGTAAAGTAACAGCTGCAAGCATAGTCTTTATTTTCAAGAACACTTACACCAAACTAAGAGGTACAAAATTAGATGTACAAAATACACTATTAGAAAATAAAATGAGATCCACTGTTATGTAGGGAAATAAACCTATATGGGCCAGAACAAGAAAGACAAGGATAAACTAACATGAAATTTCTTGGCAAACTAGAAGAGAAAGTGTGGACAAATATATGGAGTTATCTTCTGGTAAAGCACTTAATTCTCACTGGCCATGTTCACCATATGTTTAAACTACTGTATTTAGTTGCAGGAACATTGACCAGGTGGCTATCCTTAATTAGTTATAGTGCTCTGAAGGAGGGATCTTCTTGGATTTGTAGTTCCTTCTGGAGCAGCAGGAGCAGCATAGCTACTGCAGGAGTTTTGCCCATTCACATTATAATCCTATCATAACTGTGCTTTCTTTCTTTGTCCTTCCTTCCTTCCATCCATCCATCCAATGCTCCGGCACTGGAGGTTTTTAAGAAGAGATTGAACAACCATTTCTCTGAAATGGTATAGGGTTTGCTGCCTGGACAGGAGTTTGGACTAGAACAGTGGTCGCTAACTGGTGGGCCAGGGACCACTGGTGGTCCATGAGAAAATGTTGGTGGTTCGCAGAGAAATGTCCCCCCCAAAGCAATTAATCCAGGCTCTGTGGGAACACAAGGCTGTGCCGCTCACATGGCCCACCCGCTGGCCCTACCCTTTGGCTGAGTGCAAACCTTACCTTGAGTAGAGCCACGTGAGTGGGAACTGAAAGGAAAGACCAATGGCAGGAGAGGGAAATCCGCCCCAGGATATTCCAGAGCTGCAGTAGTCACATAACTGGCCCTTTGGTCATCTCGGAGAGCTCCTCCAGTCCATGGCAGGCCAGTGCACCTGGGTGGAGGAGCAGATGCTCCAGGATGACCAAAGCGCTAGTCCTATGACTACTACAGCTCTAGAATATGGGACTGACTTTTCCACCAATGTCAGCAAGCCACCATCAGTCAAAATTCATATTAGTGATCCGCAGGATTTAAAATTATGAGTTTGGTGGTCCCTGAAGTCCAAAAGTTGGCAACCCCTGGACTAGAAGACCTATAAGGTCTCTGCCAACTCTGTTATTCTGTTATCCATCCCTCTCTTCATCCATCCATCCATCATGTGAGTTCTCATGTGGCTTACATTCTAAGATATGTTCTAAGATATCTAGTAGAAATTCTTTCTAGTAGATACATGCTTTTTAAAAGGAAGGTAATGAGAGGAAGGCTGTTTGAAAGAAACTTTTATTGTGTGGAGTATGTATGCGTTCAGAAGAAACAAGTAATATTTGTTTTTTTAAAATACTGTGACTTTTGCCTATGTGGGTGAATGAGACTTTTGCTTCCAGGTATAAATAATCTCCAATTCATTCACAGATTAATACAATAAAGCAATATTGAATTGTATAGAAATGGTAGGGAAAAAGAAGAAATTTGGTATTTAATTTGGCAAAGACTGTATAAATTCAAGAATGTAGTTTGTCATGCACACACATTTAAATTTTATACCATAACAATGTTTACTTACTTATTACAAGCAGATCCATATATTGGTTCCTGACTTAAATCACATTTAGAATAGACCCATTAAATTTAATGGAACATCCATTAAGCATGACTCTTTCATTAGTTTTATCTAAACATGATAAAGTCTGGATAAAATATTTTAGCATTTTTGAAAACTACCTTCTGAAGATATGTTTTTTGAGATTGTATTAGGATTGCTAAATTCTGTATCATCAAAGAGTTTTCTCCTTCTCTATGTCCTGCCATGTTCTAGGCTTTGAAAATCCAGACATTTAAAATTAATTCAAAGCGGCATTCATTGAACATGCTTAACACAGAAGTGAATTCAGTGTGGGAACAGCTGGAGTTGTTTGAGAATAAAACCTATTTCAATTAAAAAAAAAACCTTAAGGCCCTGTCACACTGCCCAACGGATGCAAAACGGACACAACGGACAAGAAAAATGTTCCATCCATTGTTATCCGTTCTCAGAAGGGGCAAAAATGTGCATAACCGGAGCGGATAACACGGACGCGGGGAGGACGCAGGGCGGATTGAAAAGCGAAATGCCGGAACGGAAGCCCAGCGGATGGAAGCGGATGGGAGCAGATGGCACATCCGCAAGGCTTCCAGGGGACCCTCAGCAAAGCAGATGCGGAACGGATACAGCGGATGCAGAGCGGATGCACAGCGGTGAAGCGGATGCACAGCGGATGCACAGCGGAAGCCTAGCGGATGCGCAGCGTTAATTGTGCATGCGGGGAGGATGCATTGCGTCAGCCCCGCAGATATAACGGAAACAGCTTGGAAGCAGGTCGCCATTCAGAGGAAAGACCTGCTTCCAGACACAATCGACTGCCTTGCCTGTCCTGCCTGCAGTTCTGCCTGCCAGCCTTGCTGCCAGCCTTGCTGCCAGCGTCGCTGCCAGCTTCGCTGCCAGCCTTGCTGTCTGCCTGCCTGCCAGCCTTGCTGCTAGCCTCCCTGCAGACCTTGCTGCCTGCCTGCCTGCCAGCCTTGCTGCCAGCCAGTCTGCCTGCCAGCCTTGGTGCCTCCCTGCCTGCCAGCCTTGGTTCATGCCTGGCCTGCCAGCCTTGTTGCCTTGCCTGCCTGCAAGCCTTCCTGCCAGCCTGCCTGCCAGCCTTCCTGCCAGCCTTGGTGCCTGCAAGCCTGCCTGCCAGACTTCCGGCCAACCTTGGTGCCTGCCTGCCTGCCAGCCTTCCTGCCAGCCCTTGGTGCCTGCCTCCCTGCCAGCCTTGGTTCCTGCCATCCAGCAACCCCACAACCATGCTGAAAACCAGCAAGCCTCAGCCGTCTGCTGCCAGCCCTTGCAAGAGGGACAGGGCGACCATCCGCCCCCTGGCCCTCACTCTGGTTCTGCTGGGGCTTCTGCAGCACGGGGTCGCTCTTCTGGGGCTGTGGCTTCTGCTGCTTCTGCTTTTGGAGGAGCTGATGGACAAGCACTCCAGCACCAGCCACCTCCACCAGCACCTGCACCCTTCACCCCTGAGGACTGAGCGACCAAGAGAGTGCCAGAGACTCATTTTTGTTTTATAACTTCTTGTTAATAAAGTCTATTTTTGATTCACACACTTTCTTCATTTCTTTTTTTTAATAAAGTCTTGGTGGAAAACTTTTAGAAATGGTTTAAGCCTTTGCATGCTTGTGGGATGGGTTAAGATAGCAGTGGGATGGGCAGGATACCTTTGGATGGTAATAGCTGTGGGATAGATAAACCTCCAGTGCAAGCATAGTGGGACTTGTATGGTCCACCCTCCCCAGCTGCCACACCCTTTGGTCCTTTATTATCAAAACAATGTAAGCATTGATCCACACCATTTGAACATAAACACAACTCTTTATTAAATGCCCTGTTCATTGTAGAGGCCACCCAACATACATGGCCAATCTCATCAGTGTGATGAGACAGGCTGAGACATCCATCCTGTTCTTGCCACTCCACTGCTCCAGCTGGGGAGTTGCACCAGTTTTTCAGGAGGTTGCGCTGCTTCTTCCCTTCACGTGAGGCTCTGTTTGGGCCTTGCACATCCTCAGTGTCTTATCAGGTTTCGCCCTTGCCTCCATTCCCCAGGCTCCATGTCCCCATTGCCTTGTTGGAGGTCCACGAGCCTGTTCTGCAAACTGGTGGGTAGTGGATGCGCATGAGGATTGTACAGGATGCAGCAAGCTTCCATGATCTCCCCCCACGGTCTCTGGGCAAATGCTGCATGGTGGTGAGAAAGTACCTGGAACCTGTTGGCCAAGATGCCAAAAGCGTTCTCCACACCCGCCTTTGGCCCTGGACAGCCTGTAGTTGAAGATCCTCTCTTCACGGGTGAGGAGTCTGGAAGTGTAGGGCTTCATGAGGTAGGTTCTGAGGGAGAAAGGCGTCATCCCCACGATGAAGTAGGGCACATCTTGTATGTCGTTTGGCAGGGGTTCTGGATCTGGGGAAGCCCACAATGAGGTTGCGTTCCAGCTCCTCCTTGAGTGACTGGCGTTGTATACCTGGGCATCTGAAGCATGAGCCGTTGCCTGAAGCATCGATGTACATTGAACTTGTAGTCAGCATCGACCATGGCGAAGAGGATGATGCTGAAGAGCCCTTGTAATTGAAATAAGTGGACCCCGACTTGGCTGGAGATTTGCAGGCCACGTGCTTGCCATCGATGTCTCCAACGGTGTGGGGGAAGTTCCACTTCTGATACCAACTGCTCCTGCAACTTTCTTCCATCCTTCTTCAGTGGAGGGCACTGGAGGAGCTCCTCCTTGTATTCTTCGATGATGGGCCTGCACCACTTCTCTGACCACAATGCTTGATGGTGTTGTGTGGCACCTCCAGCCATACTGCATGCTTCCTGTAGGTGGCACCTGAGGCCAGTGGTGCAGAGATGAGTGCCACCTTGAAGCCCAGGTTCCAGGCTGGGCCGGAAGCTGGTGTTTGCCTTGGTCAACCTGGGTGTCAGCCGCTGCACAACTTCGTCAAACATGGCTGGAGGCATCCTATGGAATTTCTGGAATGCCCGAGTGTCTTCATTCCTGAAGCTCACCATCAGCTTGTTGTACAGTCCGTCCTCTGCTCTTCTGGCGAAACATCTTCATACCCAGACGCTCTTGGCCGCCCCTTTTTCTTCCCGTAGTAGAGTTCACAGAGCCTGTAGATAGGCTTCGCACTGTTGCAGAAGGATGGTGGCTGCCAAAAGGACTGTGTTACGATCCACGGTGGACATGACTGGATGCTGTGGAAGAGCAAGAGTCAATGAAGGCTGCAGAGGTCTGCCACAACTGGTCTGCTGGTCTGAAAGTGAGATCCAGATGTGTTGCTCCCCCTTTTTATAGGCAGTATATGGTGTTCCTTTGCATCTCTAGGCATCCTCTAGACATCTTAATATCTGAGATTGGTCCCCTCTGCGGATGTTTTTTCGTTTTACATGCTTTGTTTTCCATCTGCATCCGTTCTCATTCTGTTTCTGCGTCCATTTCGCTTCCTCCCTGGTCCCGAGTGGGTCTGCGAGTTGCGCGGATGCTCAGCGGATAATGCCTAGCCGATAAGTCGGATGCAGAACGGATCGTAGCGGATGCCTAGCAGATGCAAACGGACGAATTGGATACATTTTCCGCGCAAAAAGTTTTGAGCAGTTCAAAACTTTCTGAGCGGATGAAACGTCAAATAAATGGATTGCTGGACGGATATGAGAGGAAACAAAACGGAGGCAGTGAGTACATCGCAGTTAACCAAACGTGTATGGAACGCGCGCCCAAGCTTGTTTAGTCCCGTATTTTACATCCTCTTTGCAAATCCGTTGGTGCAGTGTGACAGGGGCTTGGGTCGTAATCTTATTAGTGTGATTATTTAAGTTAAAACAACACAAACTCTTAATTCAGCTGCTTGTCAAATCCTTAAATAGCCAATAAATAATTTAGCATTTGGGGGGGGTGAGTGTGTGCGTGCATGTGTTATATTGCTGATGTTCTTTTCTGTAAATGCTAATGATAATCTTAAAATAGCTTGCTGATATGCCTTGTGAATATAGTTAAATAATTTTCCATTCTTCAATGATCATTGTTTTTCTTTTGTTGGGATAAAATTGCTGCTTTGTCTCAACTCATTAGGCTTTTGTTCTATTTCTTTCCTATCTGACAGTGAAAATTCACCACTCCTCTCCCCCTTAACCTGAGAAAACTTTGTTTTATTCCCTCACATCTAAGAAATAACATGTTCCGATATCCATCTGTTTCCATAGTTGGTTCTGATTCATGTAGGTTGTTCAAATAGCAGCCTAAGTTAATCTTTTAGAAAATAACTAATAATCCTTTCTCTGCCTCCTGCATCATAGAGCTTGGGACTCTTTAAGTTGGTATGTATTTCCTTGGCTTTGGGGGGGGGGGTGGTTAGTTTAAATATGTTTCACATTTGTCCATCCTTTGGTTTTTCTTGGCCAACCACAAACCAACCACAAGCTCACCCATTTATCTGCTAATGTTTTTCTGTTCACTAGCATATTGTAAATGATGCTTGTATTGTCATATAGTGTTCATCATCTCCATCCAGGTTTGACACTCCCAATAAAGTACAAGCTGAATGTACAGTATGCAGGTTTGTAAGTTAGATGTATTCAGGAATGTGGGATAGCTTGTAGTCATCAGAGAAGAGGGCAATGTGGGAAAGAATGAATTTTGCTTACCAAAACTAGATTTTTTTTTCAAAGTATTGTTTGAAAATAATTATTCAAATTGGGAAAATATCATAAGATAAGGTATCTTTGTTCCATCCTACTTGACAGAGAACTAACAAGAGAGAGAGGTGTGTGTGTCTTAGTATATCATTACATATTTGCCATAACTGCTCACTGAAAATTTAGAACTTAGTCATTTGTACCCCAAATGATTGGGGCAATTGAAAATGCTGAGCAATTAGAAGGACATAAAGGGCTTTGATAAATCTTCCAATGTGAGACAGATTCTGTCAACAAATATGGATGAAAATGTATTCTTTTTAATTTAGTTTTGATATTTAATATTGTTAAAATGCAGCAGGTTAGTAAAATATTTAGTAAAATATACAGACTAAGTATAACATTGTAGTAATTTTGTACTGTTTCTTGACACTGAAAAGTGAAGTTTTTACCATACTTTGTTTCAAGTGAATGGAACTGTTTGTGTTAAGATAATAAAAGGAACCAATCACACAAAAGACAGGTTTAATGTGAAAAAATACTGCAGTCATATTTATTATCTGCTTTGGTTTTAAACTGCATAGTTCCATAGTTCTAACATTATTCACTGGAAAGTAAAACATATTTGCAGTGAGATCAAGTGGATAATTAACTTGGCTTGAGTTAGCAATTCCTACAGTTTTCAGATTATAAATACACGTGCGAACTGGCTCAAAAAAGATAGACATCACAGTGCAGTTCACAGTGTTATCATATTATTGTGTAAATATAGCACATATTTATCTTTTCTAATGATAACAAATTTCAATCGAGTTATTTTCATTGACAACAGAATAACTTAATCAGTGAAAGTGAAGCTCAGCTATTTTAAACTAAAATGTTATTTTAGCATAGTTCTATTATCTACATTGATTAGAATAACAAAGGTAGCATTAATTTATTTAGGATATTTACTCCTAAAGCATTTAATCCAAGACATTAAAAAAACATACAAAACAAGTTATAGTTTAGTGCTCTCTAATGTTCATTGTTAGCAAAAGCACATAAAATCTGAGGAATATTGAATAGCATGCTTATCATAAGAGCTTGGTTCACTGAAGGACTGTTTTTCAGCTTTCAATGCTCATCATGTTTTTAAAGTAAGCCAGTTGGGAATCAGAACTCTTAGTGGTCTATTTTTGAGAAAATGAACCTCTTGACTGAAGTGATAAAGTTGCAGTGAAATGGAAGCTTGTGACTTTCTTTGGATCCCGTGTAATTTTTGTAAGAAATAGGAAAAAAGTGGCATAGACAGCTTCTGGGTTGACCAGAGCTTCCAAATAAAGTTTACTGTAACCTGTCAAACTGATAAACAGATTGCTTTGTATCTTTTTCAGGTTGTGTTGTACCCAACTTCCAATAGCTCAAAGTCAACAGAACTGCATAAAATGTTAGTCCCTAAAAACAGCCAAGATTCTGATTTGAGGATAAAATTAGCAGTGAGAATGGATAAGCCACCACACATGAAGCATTGTGGGTAAGTTCCTATTCTGAAGAAGAATAAACACTAATTCCTTTTCAGCTGCCCATGTAATTTTTTTATTACATGGCCTACAGCCTGAAGAGAAAAAAGTAAAGAGTAAAGTCTAAGTGTGGTAAGATAAAATGTAAAATTAATTTAAACCAAGTCACCTTTGTAGCTTCAAAATAAATAAAATGCTTATTGTACAGTCAAAAGCAAGAAGGTTATCATGATGTGTTAACATGTATTGAATTTTTAAATGGTGATTTCTACATATTCCATATTTCCAAGTGTGATTGTGTACAGATCAGATTTACTACACATAACTCTTTTCTGTTGTCATGTTATTTTTCCAAGTATATGTAAAACAACAATTTTTTATTGCTCTTAATGTGATACAGATGATCCCAAAGGAGGAGATGATGTTCGTAGCTAGTATTGTATATAAAATACCATATATGAATTTAGGTGGATGAATATGTTACTTCCAGACTTGACAGACTTTTAAAATTTAGAAGATTTCGAGAAGCAGCTTTGGATTCACTAAAAAAAAACAAGTGAGGAAATTGAATCATATTGGACATGCCTAAAGAAACTGCAAACAGAATATTGTCAGGGATATAAATATCTAAAGTCTTACACTAAAATCTTCCACAGCTGAGTATAATTCATAAATGGGAATTTTTGCTTCAGAAAGAACAAACAGTTCTACATGTAGCAAAATGAAAAGGTCACTGTATACATAATTTATGACACAATTTTTAAAAATTGATGAAAAATACTTTCTTTGGGCTGTAAACAAGAAGAGAGGGTTGAAAAGATTAGGAGCTAACCATTCTACTTGGAGTCTGCCAGACCCTGATGCTGAAGCAGATTTTTTTCTTTATTTTTTTCACTGAAAAATTTAAAGAATGACTTCTAACCTAGTCTGTCTCAAAACTAACACTTTAATACAAGCAAATGTTTGAATTTCCAAATTGCTTCACTCAGTGTAAAAAACAAAATATTTTATCAGATGAGTTGTGTTTTAGCACAGCCTAGTGGCCAAAAACATGTGTTGCTTCCTTTAGTAAAAAACATTGTGAATATTTTTAAGCCATGAAATAAAATTTATGAAATGAATTGTTGAGTTGGGGAGGGGGGGAAGGAAACAGAAGAAATCACCTCCAAAGGTCTCAATACTGTTTGTAGTTGTGGGCTTCTGCTTCTCTAACTAGTCAGATTTAATCTTTAAATTTGGCTGAGTTTAACCCTGATTGAATTAGATGAAACTGTCAACTTTCTACGTGTTATATTCTTAATAGTTTTTGGAGCCCATCCCCATTTATTCTTGTGACAACTCAAGGTATAGATAGAGATTTTCTTCAGCTATTTCAAGTTATTTATCTGTCACAACTAAAACCAAAAGCTATTCTTTTGGGTTGAATAGATAGATGTCTAGAAAAAAAAAGCCAAAGAATTTTATTTTTAGGTATGACAACTTCAGTGATATTACTATGTGTTAAAGATTGGTAAGCTTCAACACTATTCATGATAAAAGAATGGTTGGTGAAGATGTTGGAACTTGCACAAATGGCTAAATTGACTTCCCTGATGAGAAAAAAAAGACAATATTTGCATTTATGGCTGGTGGGAAACCACTTGTAGACTTTTTTTCATAAACAGAAAAAATGTACTTATAACTCATGTTTTGATAATTAGAAAAATAGATATAGAAAAGTGAGCTTTTTAATAATCACAAGGTAAGAGATTAAATTTGTAACCATACCTGTATTTGTCATAGAGAAAATCTGAAGCTGCTTCTTCCTATTCTGCCTTTTCTTTCTGTACTTCTCTGTCTCTGCCTTTCAATTTCTTTAATCTGTATCAGTTTGTTAGTTTTTATTTTATTTTAAAAAATTTTATAATGATATGATGTATGGTATATGATAATAATATATGAAATGATATATGATTAATATATGATTGATTGTGTATGTGTACATATATATAATTTTTCCTACAATCAGGTCTTTGCTTTTTTTGTGACATCCATCTCACTATTTGAAAAGTTCCTGTATATTCTGAGTCATTTTTTTCTTAAACCTAAACATACGCGGCTTCTTTAATCTTTTTTCATAGTTTTTGGGTCCCTTCTCATTCTCACTGTCCTTCTCTTAACTTCTTCCAATTTCTCTGAGTCCTTTTTGAAACAAAAGTCAAGGTTGGCAACTTACCAAAAACAAAATAAAATAGAATTTATTTCTCGTAGTAGTGAGTACTTTATCTTTGCTTTTAGGGATACACCCTTTTTTTTCCTGTTCTTTAATCTCCTGAATTCTCAGAGCCTGTTTCATTTTCAAAGACCTGAAAACTTCCTGAGTGCTAGCAATACAAAATCTGATCTATGTCTCTTGCTTCTGATTGTTTGTCTCACCCAATGGATTTGCTTCTCTTTTTGAATGCCTTCCTAATGGAGAGTTGTTTCATCTGTTAATTTGTGCTGCAGACTCCCTTTATAGAAGTGATCAATGCTTGTCTTTTCTCATTATCTCATTATCATTGCCTCTTTTCTTGCTTATCCTTGCCCTTCCTTATTATTATCTTATTATTATTAAACTGTGTAAGCTTTTGTTGTTCTGGTCCTTGTTTCCCTGCCTGAAAACAACCTCACATTTTTTGCAACCAATACAAGCTTGTAACAGTCCTTGGAGAGAAAACGAATGAAACAAACAAGGTCAAAAGAGTCAAGATTCAAGTCCATTCCCGTATAACCTTCTAATGCAGTAAAAATAAGATCACATGACCCCTAGGACACTGCAATCGTCATAAGTATGAGTCAGTTGCCAAGCATCTGAATTTTGATTATGAGACCATGGGGATGCTGCAACAGCAAAATTCAGAAGCTTGGCAACTGACTCATATTTATGATGATGTGAAAATTAGTCACTTTATTCAGTGCCATTGTAATTTTGAACAGTCACTAAATGAACTGTTATAAGTCAGGACAACTTACAACTCCTCAAAAGCAAAATTAGGCTAGAAACAATGCACAGAGGCAGACTAGAATGTCTCCTTTCTGCCTTCCTGACAGGATTAACCCCTAAATGTGGGAAAAACAAAATGCTGCTGGAAGGGGATTTCTTCCAACAGCTGGTTCTCCAAATTGCTCAGAAAATTAACAACTGGTTCTCCAGAATCAGTGAGAACTAACTGAATATCACCACTGGGATCACGTGATCATGTTTTGCAACATTCTCACAAGCAAAGTCAATGTGATAGCCAGATTCACTTAACAACCGGATTTATAACTTATCAACTGCAGTGATTCACTTAACAACTATGATAAGAAAGGTCATAAAATGGGGCAAAACTCACTTAACAATTATTTCACTTAACCACATAAATTTTGGGCTCAGTTGTGGTAATAAATTGAGGACTACCTATATCGAGATATATATGACTTTAATTATCTCTGTTAATTTGCTGCAAGAGGATCTTCCAAATGTTTATAGCAAGTCCTAGCCACTTTAGTTGCATAGAAGAGCTGAGATACTTTTAATTGGCCAAATATATCTGATTAAATGATACATTCTGTCATTAATACATTATTAGGAATTGCTTTAGTGGTTTAACTAAATAGCATGAGTAATCAATGCTTCAGTAAAGGACAGCTCAAGAGTTTTTGTGTCAGTGTTAATTTTTCAGCAAATAGCATTTCCCATACTCAGGCTACCACTAATCCAAAGGAAATGTTCTTCGTTTTCATAAAGAAACGTGGCAAGAGATTTAGGGTTATGCAAATCTATCAAAAGGGGTGCTTCAGAACACATATGTGCATGTATGAAATGGATGGTGGCATCTACACACAGGCCCTTAATTTTGCAAAAGAGGAGCTAGCTATTGTGACTCTGCTACTGTCTCCGGGGTTTTGTTTCTGTTCTGAGTGTGAAGCCTGTTAGACCTTGGGAACCCAATGGACGCAGCAGGACACTTCGTGGGAGAAAAAGGGACAATTCCAGAAGTGATTCTTGACTGTCTAGTGGGGGGGAAGGATGAGAATGGGAGTCAGAGAAATTCTGCTGTAATCACAGTAGCCTTAAATCATTCAAGATTAATGTTAAGCTTTGTGTGGCTAGCAAACTCAGGAAACCAGAACTTTTTAATTTTGGAAAAATCTTTATTGCTATTAGAGTAATGTAATAAAAAATTTAAAACCTTCCCAAGACATTCTGTCATACCACGGAACTCACAGAAGTATCCTTGCTGCATCCATCAAAAATTGCTTTTTGGACTTCTCCTTTACCATTATTGTGCTAACAATATTTGTTATGGCTGCTGGAGGAGCATAGTTGTTTACAGCGCAGAAGGAGGAATTTTGAGGAAGTATTCTCTTTGAACCACCCAGGCCCACAATTCTTCCCTGGGAAGACAAAGCTAAGATTGAAAGAAGGTTCCTCCACTCTTGGGGAATAAAAAGGAGGTTTCTTTGTCCATGTCTTCTCACCAGAACAGAGATTACATAATAACAGAGTTGGAAGTAACCTTGGAGGTCTTCTAGTTCAAATTCCTGAGCAAGCAGGAAACCCTACCATTTCAGACAAAATCTCTTCTTAAAAACCTCCAGTTCTAGTAGCTACAACTTCTGGAAACAAGACATTCCACTGATTAATTGTTCAACTGTCAGGAACAATTTATCTCTAGTTCTATGTTGGCTCTCTCCTTGATTAGTTTTCATCCATGGTGACTGAAAGGAAACTCACATTAAATCCATCTACTGTTTCTATGTTATTCTACTGTAACATACTGGTGAAAAGTGAGGTCACAATCTTTCCTTTTTACTTGTTTGGTTCAGAGAAATAAGCAAGTAGAAATATGAATGGTGGATTTAATGAGCTGATATATGCTTTGCGGTAATATATTTTAGTCTTGGTATGAGACTAGATACTGGTGTGCATTTTTGTTTTGCAGAGATAAATATCCATTCATTTTGGCGATTGTCAGTTTTTCATATCTGTTGATATAGCTCTGTGCTGCATTTATGTATGTTAATTATGTGGTAGAATGCATATAGCTCTTGCTGCAGTTGTAGTTCTCTCTTACAAAGTCTGCACTACAATTACTATTAATCTTTTCATCACTCCTTATCACCCATCCCCTCCTACTTATAACTGTATGACGGTAACTTTGTTGCTTGTATCCTTACAATTTATATTGACTGTTTCCTAGTATGATTTGATTGCTTATTGTACCCTATGACTATTATTAAGTGTTGTACCTTATGATTCTTGATTCTTGATGAATGTATCTTTTCTTTTATGTCCACTGAGAGCATTTGCACCAAGACAAATTCCTTGTATGTCCAATCACACTTGGCCAATAAAGAATTCAATTCTATTCTATTCTATTCTATTCTATTCTATTCTATTCTATTCTGGTCTGGTCTGGTCTGGTCTGGTCTGGTCTGGTCTGGTCTAGTCTAGTCTAGTCTAGTCTTATTAAAGTATATTTTATTTATTAGGATGCTGGCCCAAATCTATTTCTTAGGTTTCTGGTTAGATTGATTCTGACTTTTCAGAGGACTTGTGGTGAAGGAAAAGTTGTGATACACTTATTGTCTTCATTGTGATTACATACTGAGAAGCATTTCATTATCTTATCTCACCTAATTAGAGTAGCTACTAAGGTCAATTATTTTTTCATTAGCATGGCAGGTTTCATGATTTATAGCACAAAGCAAACTGTTTCAGTTTATAATAACATATTCTAAGTGCTTTTTATTTTGTAAAATTTTGTATCCTAACAGATTCTACAGAATTGCCTCTAAATATCTCTATGATTTCAGAAAAAGTAAAAGGAAAATCCTAACATCCTTCTCTGTTTATATTGTTGAATAACAGTAATCTTGGGATCAATGATATCTATATACTACTAAAACTTGTTATCTATTTGATAATTTGTGAGTTCAAAGTTGGGCAGAACATTCTAGGACAGAACCTTGTCAACAGAAATATATTCAGAAAACTCCTGGGGAAATGAAATATGGGATTTATGGGCTGTTTAAATTAAAATGTAGACTAACAGCTCCACCTTCTGACCTTTAACGTATTTGTAAAAAGTTCATAGTAGAAGAAGGAAATGGAAAGCAGATTGCTACATATCTACATGCCACCTATTATAATTCCTATAGCATATAGTCGTACTCAGGGGATAATTTTGGGTAGTGATCCCCACTGAACAGCTAAGAAATACTGCTGCTCTTTGAACATTGCATTACATTTTTATGATGGGGAAACTGTATCACAGTCACATTTTTTTATTAAGAAGGAATTTCAGAGGCCAGTTTGTGAGGGGATAACTTTGTGATATAGAAATTCTTTCTGGACCTCTTGTAGACCTGCAATTTGAAAGGATGCCTTCTGTAGTGTAGCTGATTGGCAATAAGAAAGTGAATGTATTCTACAATTACCCTGACATGATGGGTTACTGTTTGTACAAATCTTATGTTGAACAATATTGCACCATAAACAGAGAATGTCATTGTTTATACAAGAGTATTACCTCATGGGAAATTTTTCTTTCTTGAGAATTCAAAATCATCTTTTATGTATCTATATTAGCCTTAAAACGAATATCTCTGTGACATATTAATTTTTCCTTTTAAATGTGCATAGTAACAGTGATCTGTCTGTTATTCTCTTCAGTTTAAACATTAATGTATGAAATATTTTCGTAAGGAAAACTTGATTTTGCTGATACTTATGGTGCCAAATGAAGATCAGATACAATCATTATCAGTAATCCAATGTTATACAAAGGGCACCATGTGTATTTAAGCTTTTAAACAATAATCCAATAGAAGTAGCTGCTGTATTTATAGTCATGTGTATTACCATGAAATATTTAAAAATATGATCACAAGAGGGCAGCATGGTTTAAAGGAATTCTAAGAACACTGTTGAACTGATATAAAGTTCAACATGTAAAATATACAATATTCCCACATGTTATTTTATAGTTATAAACTACTTTTTATTTTCAGCAACATATTAATATTCAGTTTTGTTCAAAAAATTATCTTTAGTTTTTAGAACTAAAAAAAATACCAAATATTTTGACAAGATACTAACATAACCAGGAATTGACATTTTTGGTGTTACACATTCAAAACTTGCTTTGATTTGTACTAGATTTCCCTTCAGAAGTGTTGGACTGCTCAGAATCCCCATAGAGGATTTATGTAGCATACATGAGAAGAACATGGTTGGGTAGTAGGAACCATTAAATTGACTTGTTTAATCCTACTCATAGAGTATTACCTCCATCCAAGATCAAATTGGCCAAGTCTGGTTTATACATTTATGAACATCAAAATGTGTAGCTTTAGCATAAAGATTGGATTGAGAGACAAGATTTCAAACCTCAGCACATTATTGTCATTGAAAAAGCTGAGTATTAGCTGTCACTAAGATTATGTTGAGCTTAGCCAGCTGCAGGTGTGGACGGTGGAGGAGAGCGAGGACTCGGATGAGGGGCCAGGACTATCAGGGAGTGAACTGCTGCCTTCAGGGATTGTGGGGGCTGGCAGCAGTGATGAGGAGCCTGTGCCAAGTGTGCGTGAGCGCAGAATGATTCGTAGAAGAGAACAGCTGGAGCAGCATTGGCGACTCGGGAGTAAGGATGCAATGTAATGGCCCCTCCCTCCAGGGAATATCAGCCTGGTTTCAAAAGGTTTTTGTCTTTGCAGAGGGCAAAAACGCTTTAAGGACCCAGCATTGTGTGTAGAAACTCCGGCTTATCTGAAGAATTATGTCAAGGCTTTTCTGGTTGGACTAATTGTCTGCAAGCCGTCTTTTATCTACAAAGAAGTTTATTTGTCATTAAAGCTGCGAAGGTTTGAGTTGCTCCGCTTGTTTGAGATTTTCTTGCTGGTAACAGGGTTGGGTCAAAACAGTTTATGATATTTTCAGAAGCAGTCTAGAACTGTAGTTATTGTGTTACAGGCACACAAATACAATGATTTCTTGATCAAGTCACTGAGATATTTATCTTAAGGTGACAAAATTAATGAATCAGTGGAATGCTGTGGATATAATTTACTAGGACTTGTAAGGCAATTTGATAAAGGTAGACCACAACCTACTACTTGATATGATAGAAAAAAATGTGGATTAGACAGCATCACCACCAGATGGATTCGTAATTGGCTGACCAACCACGCTCAAAATATAGTCCCCCCAGAACTGCATCTGCATGAAGGGAAATATGCAGTGGGGTACCCCAAGGCTCTTTTTTAGGTCAAGTACTCTTCAATGTTATTTGGATGAGGGGATAGATAAGGAACTCATCAAATTTGCAGATGACACCAAGCTGGCAGGAATAGCCAACACTCCAGAAGATAGGCTTAAGATACAGAAGGATCTTGACAGACTTGAACATTGGGTGCTGTCTAACAAAATGAAATTTAATGTTGAAAGTAGTAAGGTTCTACATTTAGGCAAGAAAAACAAAATGCACAGGTTCAGTATAGGTGGTATTTTTCTCAATAGTAATAACTATGTGAGGGATCTTGGTGTCCTAGTAGACAATCATTTAAATATGAGCCAGCAGTGTGCTGCAGTTGCCAAAAAAGCCAACACAGTTCTAGACTGCATTAACAAAGGGATAGAATCAGGATCACATGAAGTGTTGGAATGCTGCATCCAGTTTCGGTTGCCACAATGCAGAAAAGACGTTGAGACTCTAGAAGGAGTGCAGAAAAGAGCAATAAAGATGATTAGGGGACTGAAGGCTAAAACATATGAAGAATGGTTGCTGGGTATGTCTAGTTTAATGAAAAGGATTGGGAATGACATGATAGCAGAGTTCCGATATCTCAGGGGTTGCCACAAAGAAGAGGGAATCAAATTAATCACCAAGCACCTGAGGGCAGGACAGGGATGGAAACTAATCAAGGAGAGAAGCAACCTAGAACTAAGAAGAAATTTCCTGACAGAACAATTAATTAGTGGAACAGCTTGCTCCAGAAGTTTTGAATGCTCCAACATGGGAAGTTTTTAAGAAGATATTGAACAATCATTTGTCTTGAAATGGTGTAGGGTTTCCTGCCTGAGCAGCAGGTTGGACTAGAAGATCTCTAAAGTCCTTTCTAACTCTGTTATTCTATTTTATTCTGTTATGTTTATAGGTTAAGATAATCCTTGAGTTACGACCACTTCTTCAGCAACCATTCAAAGTTATGAAGGCACTGAATGAGAGGTACTAAAATTCCAGACCTTGCAGCAGCCCCTCAGTCATGATCAATTTAACCACAAGAGGCATTTTCAATTCTCCCACACCCAACTATCTCCCTTCCCATTTATGCTGCCATGCACTCCTTTGTCTCTGTCACTCTTCCAGCCTGTACTCTACCCTACACTTTGCTGCCCTGCATACTGCCACTCCTGCTGCCCTGCAGGAAGACCTTATGTGGGCTTTAGGAAGGCCTTACACAGTCAGCAACTGCCTTCCCAAAGACCAAACTGGGCATTCCCCATCAGTAGCAAGAGAAACAAGATGGTGAAGGTAATCTGGGTGCAGCAGGGGCAGTGAGTGCAAGGCAGTCAAAGGGGCAGAGATGGATGAGAGAAGGTGGGGGGAATTGAAACTGAGTGAGATGGCAGGGTAGAAAAAGCATGAGTTCCTCACTTTATGATGGTGTGGTACTCGCCCAATTATCACTCCTGGGATTGCCACTGCTAAACAGTGCATCATATGACATTTTGCCTAACAAACACATCACTTAGCAACAAAAACTCCAATCTCAAGGTTGTTAAACAAGGTCTACCTGTATCTAGCAGAGCTTCTAGAATAGAAGAAGGTTATATCCATCACTTGTTCTTGGAGCAGTGCCTTGAGATCAGAAGGAGGTTTGTAAAAGTCTCTTGCTACCAATTGCTCTAAATCCTGTTACAAGGCTAGTCTGTATTGTTGGTTATCTGCACGTGGTGATGTTCTTTGCTTTTACTTCTCTTTTGTTTAAATCATAGAACTTCCTTTTTTTCACTTGATTTTTCTATATAATCTCACTTATCATCTAAATAAATATTTAAAATATGTAGCTTGGAGTTGAATGATTTCAAATTATTTTTCTTCAAGTTCCTCAAGATTAATATATTTTATTAATCTACATTGTGATAGAACTTTAAGTTATATTCAAATGTGTAATGAAATTTGGCCTATGGCAGTTGAAAGACACTTTAATCATAAAAGGAGAAATCATTTAATGATTGATTTCACAAGCACAACTATATCTCTTGTATCATATTTAAATAGATTTGTCATTTGCTTGCTGTATCTATGATGCAGAAATCCAAAACTTTTACTGGATAGAAATAAGAAGAGAAGGACCAGGGGAGACACGATAGCAGTGTTCCAATATTTAAGGGGCTACCACAGAGAGGAAGAGATCAGGGTATTTTCTAAAGCACCTGCAGGCCAGACAAGAAATAATGGGTGGAAACTGAACAAGGAGAGGTTTAAGAAATAAGGAGACATTTTCTGACAGTGAGAACAATCAACCAACAGAACAGCTTGCCTTCGGAAGTTGTGGGAGCTTCATCAGTTGAGACTTTCAAGAAGAGATTGGACTGCCATTTGTCAGAAATGGTGTAGGGTCTCCTGCTTGGATGGGGGTTGGACTAGATTATTATTACCTTTACTGTCAAAGTACAACATGTGTACAATGAGATTGGCTGAGCCTCCCTTCGTGCACCACCACCCCAACACAATTCATAGTGAGGACAGCAGTCCCTAACTCAGTCCCAATCTTATTACATTATGTGACCTTGTTGCACAACGCACTGGCCCCGCTAGTCTATCATACTGTGTTGACAATAAGTTATTTTCCATTCAGAAGTCTGACAGCCCACAGGTAGAAACTGTTCTTCAGCCTATTGGTGCAGCTGGCTATGCTTCTCTATCTCCTACCTTATGGTAGGAGATGGAAGAAGTGCTGACCGGGATGTGAGTTGTCCCTGAGAATTTTCCTCACTTTTCTAAGGCAGCCCTAGCGATGTCATCTAGTGGTATCAGGGAACAACCCACAATGTTTTGTGCTGTGCTCACCACCCTCTGTAATGTCTTTCTATCCACAGCTGTCAAGCCAGAATACCATGTCATAATGCAATATGTGAGCACACTTTCTATTGTGGACTGGTAAAAAGAGGTCATCAGATGACCTACAAGGTCCCTTCCAACTTTGTTAATCTGTAAGGTTTGTGGCCATAGTAAGCAATAGCAATAGCACTTAGACTTATATATCACTTCATAATGCTTTACAGAGTAAGCCTATTGCCCCCAACAATCTGGGTCCTCGTTTTTATTGACCCTGGAAGGGTGGCAGACTGATTCAACCTTAAGCCAGTCAGGATTGAACTCCTGGCGATGGGCAGAGTTAGACTGCAATATTGCATTCTTCCATTGACTTTTCTTGTCAGAAGCCAACTGAGAAGGTTACAAATAGTAATCAAATGAACCTGGGATAGAGCAATTTTCATAAATACATTACAGTTGTTAAGTGTCATAATTAATGGCCATTAAATGAATAGTTTAAAGTCAAGGACTCGCTTTAGTGATGGTGAGACCAGGCAAGTAGAGTAAAGTGAGTCCTGGCCCTGATTGTTATGGCTCTGCTCTTTCAATTTCCTCAAGTACTTCAGACAGAGTGGATGCCCTGCAGATAGGAAGAGTGGTGGATTCTGGGGGTCCTACGCAGGCCAACAGCATATTCTAAGTTTTGTTGGAATAGAAGAAGAGTTCCTGGATTTCTAGTGTTTTCACATTTCAATGGCCTTTCTCTGTTCTTTTCCACAGAGCCAGTAGCTCAAATCCAGTGACAATGGTAGCTTTAACTATCACTGTGCATCAACACTGTGATTTGGTATCCAAACTGAAATAGTAAAGAAAAAAAGAAGAAGCTCTTTCACATGACTTTTTTTTCTTTAGCTTTGACCCAGAGACTTTTGTATTAATCTGTGAAAAGATTTCAGTATTAAATTGCTTGGCCTAATGAAGTAGCTCTCATAAACACTTGTGTCTATTTGCATTTGAGATCCTACTCTATATGTGTAACATTTTGTTTGACATTTAATATTCAGATATGTTTTAGATATTAGATGCCTTATAAAGCAATTATTAAGTCAGGATGTTTCAGATTAATTGCATGTAAAAATGGAATGATATTAATCTTAAACCATCAGGTACATAGGTGTGAAGACATTGAGAATTAAATTATTATTATCAATAATATAGCAAAGCAGTGTTGCAAAGCTGAGAAGCAAAAGATGTGTTAGGCAATCTACCCAATTCAAATACAAAATAGACCTAATAAAGCACAAGATAGAAAAGGACAGGAAAAAAAAGCCAGTGTTAAGAGGTTGGCAAGCAAACAGAATGTTTAGTTGACAAAACAGATTATCAGTGATTTGCTGTTGGCAGTATGCATTTAGTGGAAGCACTTGTGTCAAAATCCTCATATTGTTTGGGATGGGTGGTTGACTTGAATTGAATTAGACTGATCAAAATGTTTCCAGATAGTGCTAAAAGTAGAGATATGATAGCAGTATTCTTCGATGATTACCTTTATGGATATTTAAATATAATTTTACTTCTTTGAGTAGGGAATAGAATGTTTGCTAACAGGTATTTCAGGTTATGTGCGGTTGAGTCCACATGATATTTAGAGCTATGTTGAGAATTAAATTTCAAAGTTAGAGAAAAGGACCTACCTTTAAACAGACAGTGCTGTTAATCTTAGTGTAGAGATGATATGAATAAAAATAATTTTATATTAATGTTGCAAAATGTTGTATATTACATACATTTTGCTAAAACCTATGGCTGCAAATAAATGCATCACTACTACCGAAACAGATAGGTCTGTTGCAGGGCTGGGATGCTACCGGTTCTGCCCAGCTCTATAGAGCTCTGTAGCTCTGAAGAGCAGCAGACACCGAAATGCCTGCCTGCCCTTTATTTCCTGCTTTTTCAACTTCAGCTGCTTGTGCAGCACAGCTGAGGTTGAAAAAGCAAAGAAAAAATGGCTTTTCAAATGCTGCGCACCTGTGCGCAGCACTTTTCAGCTGTCCAGGTGGCACAGCTTTAGGCTTTTTACACGCGAAGCGCACATGCGTGCGCAAAATGTAACCACTGAACCGGTAGTAACACTGGTTGAATCCCACCCCTGGTCTGTTGTGATTTTCTGCTTGTGAAAATTTGCTTTTGTTCCTCAAATACAAAACAATTTTACCTACAATGCAGATTTTGTCCCCCATTCGACTCACCATCTTAAACAGCCTTAAAAATAAGTTCAAGAGTGTTCATACAATAATTCATGTTTCTTAGGAAAAGGACAATACACTTGAAAAGGAAATCTAAAGTCTTATCACTTTTTAACTGTCCTGAGTCCTCATAGTTAATTTTCCAGAGTCAGAAAACTTGATCTGAAAGAGCTTCAAAAAGGGACAAGACAGTGGGGGAAAATCAGATCTAAAGAATTCCTGACTAATATTAAAATATTTGTTCTTGTTCCTCATAATAGTAGGAGGGTGGTGGTATTTTTCACCAGGACAGAAAACTAGGAAGTGTAGCCAAGGTTATTCCTTCCTTCTTCAAACGATCCTAGCTTGATTGTCAGAATTTAATTCCTGGTTCACATGTCATAAGAGAATATATTTTCCCAGCAGGTGGCAGAACCTGACCAATCATGTCTGGGCTTTGAAGCAAAACAGGGAAACCATTTGTTGGGCACCATCAGAGAATACCTGGACTGTAAGCTTGATTCAGAAATGGAAAAACTTTCCGAAAGAAAATAATAGCAAACTTCCTTATAGTCACCAAGAGTTGAGTCTTAACTCAAGGAGTTTGTTCCTAAATCTTAGTTGGCTGGTTTCAAACGTAAATTATAATAATACCATCACACTAAAGCCCATGTCACACCAGCCAACGGATGCAAAAAGGACACAACGGACGAGCAAAATGTTCCATCCGTTGTCGTTGCCTTATCCACGCTCCAAAAAGAGGAGCACAAAAAATTTGCAAATAACGAATGCGAGATTATAACGACGGGACACGGGAGAGGACGCAGGTTAGCGGATTGCAAATGCGTATGCGGAACGGAAGCCCAGCAGAGGGAAGCAGATGTGGGCGTGGATGAGTGTCGCAACCGCAGCGGGCTTCGGTGTGCCAGGCATCAGCGAAGCGGACGCGGAATCGGATACAGCGGATGCAGAGAACGGGCACCGCCCGAAAAACGCGATGAAAGCGGCGATGCACAAGCAGATGCACAGCGGATGCACAGAGGAGCTCGTAGCGGATGGCCTGGCCGTCTACCGTTCGTGCACTTGCGGGGGAGATGCATTTGCGTCGGAGCCACCCAAGAAAAACGGAATTAGCTTCGGAAAGCAGGTCGCCATTCAGAGTATAAGACCTGCTGCCGTCCACGGATTGGCTTTGCCTTGCCTGCCTCTGCCTGCATGTCTGCCTTGCAAGCCTTGGCTGCCAGTCCTGCCTGGCAACGACCTTTCCCCTGCCCAGCCTGCTCTTGCAAGCCTGCTGCACAGGCCTGCCTTGGCCAAGCCATCCGCGGTGCCAGCCTCCACGGCCAGCCTTTCGCTGCCACAAAGGCCTGCCTGCAAAGCCTTGGCTGCCAGCTGTCTGCCTGCCAGCCTTGCTGCCTGCCTTCCTGCCAGCCTTGTTCATGTCTGCCGCCAGCCCTTGGGTGCCCTTGGCCTGCCTTTTGCCAGCCTTCCTAGTCCAGCCTTCCTGCCAAGCCTTCCTGCCGAGCCTTGGTGCATTGGCCTGAACCGCCCATTGCCTGCCTGCCAGCCTTGCTGTCTGCCTGCCCTTGCGAAGCGCCTGGTAGCCTGCCTCCCCTGCCAGCCTTGCATATGCCAGCCTTGGTTTACCTTGCTCAGCCTCCCTGCTCCTCTCAGCCAGCAACCCCACAACCATGCGGAAGCGCAGGGCAAGCCTCAGTGCCATCTGCTTGTGCGCAGCCCTAGCACAGAGGAAATGGGCTTACGATCCCGCCCCCTGGTCCTCACTCGGTTCTGCTGCGGGCTCTGCAGCACGGGCTCGCTCTTCTGGGGCTGGGCTTCTTGCTGCTTCTGCTATCTCTGGAGGAAGCTGATGCAAAGCACTCCAGCACCATGCCTACCTCCACAGGGCTCCTCACCCCTTCACCCCTGAGACTGAGCGACCAAGAGGAGTGCCAGAGACTCTTTTTTGTTTTATAGCTTCTTGTTAATAAAGTCCATCAAGCATCTACCATATTTTACCAGAAAATCAGATACAGAATGTGATGCTTTGGGACTTGTGTCCAGAGTTTTGGGGCACCACTTATTTCCATTCTGTTTTCTATTCTGGTCACATTTCAGTGAAACTATTACAAGTAATCCTCATTCAGTGATGCAATTAAGGATTGGAAATTTTTGTCATTAAACACTGTGGTTATAAGTTTTAAAAAAACAACAACATATGACTGCACCACTTAATGATGGCAGTTCCAGCAGTCCTGGTTACAGTCGTTTTTAAATGAAGACTACATGGATCATTAAGCAAGAATTTCATGTGACTCTGACTTCTGACTTCATGCCAGCTTCCCCATTGATTTGACTTATTGGAAGCTGGTGGGAAAGCTGAAAATCACAACCAGTGACTGTTATTACAATTTTTGGCCATAGCTACCACTCATTTAGCAACCTTATAAGTTTGAGCAGAGTCTGAATGTATGGTTGTTAAGTAAGAATCACCTTTAAAAAAAATCATTGGAGGTTTGTATTGGAGCATTGCTGACAAGCAAACAGTAAAGGCCCTGTCGCACTGCCCAACGGATGCAAAACGTTAGTAAAAAGGACACAACGGACGAGAAAAATGTTCCATC
>BHFT01039393.1:0-14284 GCA_004320025.1 Laticauda laticaudata | reverse complement strand
CAAGAATCCTCTCCCAGTTCCTGCTATTGAGCCTGGTTTCACCTAGTCTATATGTGTGGTTTGGGTTTTTCTTGCCTAAGTGTAGGACTTTCCTTTTCTCTATGTTGAATTTCATTCTGTTGGATAGGGTCTAGAGTTCAAGTGTGCCAAAATCCATCTGGATCTTGAGCCTGTTTTCTTTGGTGTTGGCTATTCCTGCCAGCTTAGTATCAATTTCACTTTGTTCGATAGTACTACATCCTTGCTTAATAGAAGTAACCAGGACTACTGGAATAGCTGTTGTGCTTAATGGGAGCACTGCTTAGTGCAGTGGTGGCTAATCTTTTTGGACTTCCATGCCAAAAATTGCACTGACACTCGTGTGCTCGCATGCCAGCACCCAGAAGGCAATGCACCGGGGTGGGATTCAATTTTTTTACAACTGGTTCTGTGAGCATGGCTTAGGTGATAGGCATGGCTTGGTGGTCATGTGACTGGGTGGACATGGCTTGGTGGTCATGTTATTGGCTGGATGTGGCCAACTCAGTATCACTCACATCGAGGCACGCATCTCCTTGCCTGGCCTCTCATGACTGTGGGGATGCTGCAACAGTCATAAGTGTGAAAAACGGACATAAGTCACTTTTTTCAGTGCCACTATAACTTTGAATGGTCACTCCACATAAGCAAAGAACCAGCAAACAAGGGGAAAAACACTCCAGAGAAGTTCCAGAGACAGGAAGTCTAGTCCTGCCAAGAATGTAATAAGGGTTAACGGAGAGGCAGTTTCTGTAAGCAACACCAGAATGTTTCCTTCCTGCCTTCCTTACAGGATTAGGCCAGTAATTTCTTCTAACAACCGATTCTCCAAACTGCTTAGAATGTTAGCAATCGGTTCTAGCGAAAACTGGTAGAATCCCACCCCTGCAATGCACGCAGGCCACCCCCACCACCTGCGCATGCCCGTGTGACCCTCCTGTGTGCGCCGCACATCTCTGTGCATGTGTGTGCAATCCCCCTGTGCGCCCTGTGTCTCTGCGTTTGTGCGCAAGACCCCAGCGTACTCCATGCTCTCTGCACATGCGCGAGCATCTCCCGCCCTTCCCCATGTATGCGCACCAGATAGCTGACAATCAGCTGTCAGGCAGCACACATGCGCAGCGGGGCTCTTCCAGGCGACCTCGTGTGCTGGCAGAGGTGTGCTGGCATGTGCCACAGATTCGCCGTCATGGGTTAGTGGCTGAAATTTCACTCCCCATTACCATTATTAAACCAGGACTGCCTGTACTTCAGCTTTGCAGACCTGCAAAGGTTGTAAGTACGAGGACTGGTTGCCAAGTTACTTTTTTTTTAATCTCCATTATAGGTGCGAATGATCGCTAAATAAGGACTATAATACTTCAAGTAGAAAATCAACACAGGAGCAGTAAGGAACTTCAGGTAGTTTTCCACTTGCAACCATGACTGGGCCCCCAATTTACATTACTAAGTGGGACGGTGGTTTCAATGAGTTTTGCTCCATTTTACGACCTTTCATGCCACCGTTGTTAAGTAAATCTGGCTTCCCCATTGACTTTGCTTGTCGGAAGGTCGCAAAAAAGGAATCACGTGATCTTGGGACACAGGAACATTACTATGAACTAACTATTCATAGTAACTATGAATCCGTTCCAAGTGTCCGAATGTTGACCATGTTATTATGGGGGTGCTGTAATGGTTGTAAGTGTGAAAAATGGTCATAAAGTCATTTTTTTCAGTGCCATGGTAACTTTGAAAAGTCCCTAAATGAATTGTTGTAAGTCAATATAATTGTTGTATATATGGGGATATAAAGAATATTAAAAGTTCAGGTGGTCCTCAACTTATGACCATAATAGAGTCCAGAATTTATGTTGCTTCACTAAGTGAGTTTTGCCCCATTTTACGACTTTTCTTGCCACCGTTGCTTAGCGATTCACTGCGGTTGTTAAGTAAGCAACACAGTCATTAAGCAAATCTGGCTTCCCCTGTTGACTTTGCTTTTCTGGAGGTCGCAAAAGGGGATCAGGTGACCCCCCCAGGACACTGCAACCATCATAAATGTGAGTCAATTGTCAAGTTAATCATGTGACCACAAGGACACTGCCACTGTCATAAATGTGAGTCAGTTGCCAAAAGCCTGGACTTTAACCGCATGACCCTGGGGATGTTGCAAGTATGAAGTATGAAAAAAAGGATCAAGTGTCACTTTTTTTGGCATCGTTGTGATTTCAAACGGTCGTTCAATGAACTGTTGTAAATCACAGCATAGAGATTTGAAACCAGATATATTCTTATTGGGAATCTTACCTGAAGGCTACAACACTTGATGATTCATGTTTTAACTGCAGCTAGAATTGTGTTTGCTCAAAATTGGAAAAATGAGAAAATTCCGATGGAGGAAGAAGTGGTTAAGAAAATAATGGAATGTGCAGAAATGAACAGATAGACATTAGCAATTAGAGAGCAAGAAGAAAAAGAGCATTATAAGATATGGGATTTATTCTACCAATGGCTAGATAGAAAAATAGGAAATTGAAGTATAATGCAATAGCAACGATACTGATTATTTTGGAATAAATTACAACACAAACAAAAATGAGTAAGAATTGAGATTTGCTATAAAAGATAATATGGAATTGAAATTAAAGTCTAATGATGGTCTAATAATAATATGGTATAGAAAAATTAATCAATGCAATATGAATGTAAATTTAAGATTTAAATACTTTAGATATTGTGCACAAGTTTCATGTACCAACCGACACACTGTATAACTGAAAGGAAGTTTTTTTGTTTTATGTTTGTTGTAAAAAATTAAAAAAAATTATAAAACAAAACCAAAAATGAACTGTTGTGAGTCAAGGACTACCTATATTCCAGAACACTGGAGGAGGTCATTTTTTATCTTTGAGAAACAACCCCCCCCCCCCAAAAAAAAAAANCCAAAAAAAAAAAAAAAAAAGCTTGTTAAGGGAAGAATTATCCTGCTTTTGGGTTCAAAGTTTCTGAGACCAGTTTGCAAAATCTGTAGCACAAGAGAGTGTGATTGTCAGGCTTTGCAGATGGAACAAAGTGCGATACACGAGGTAAAACACATGGGGAAGGAGAAAGGAAAAAAAGGCAGGCTGAAATTCCCCCCTTCACCGCTCTTTGTGAATTTCTGCAAAAAACAACCCCACGTGGGATTCCTGAATGGAGTTCGGTTTAAAAGCGTAGGGAAATTTAGTAACCATCAGACCTCAAAAAATATTCCGAGAATTGCTTCATTTCCTTCTTCCCTGCTGACTTTGGGGTGGTTTCTGTTAACCAGCAGAAAACATCAACAACAAGAAGAAAAAAAAACCAGTTAAATTCTACTACTTAGGATAACTTTCCATAATTGTTGCTCTGCTGGGGGTGATATTTGGTGGTAGACTGCTCTATTTTTGTATTTTTTTTAAGACAAACATATACAGACAAAAACATAAAAACATAAAACCATCTTTTAATTGTGTGTGTCAGTTGGTTACAAATATTTTGTCCCATCCTTTCATAGTCCTTATTCACAAGTTGTAAAGGTTTTTCAAATTGTCAGTCTAACATATATGCTTATGTATCTATCAGTTATTAATCATTCATTTGACTAAACTATTATTCCATCATTTCATACGAGATATTCTAAATTTTATTATAAATTTATATTATGCATTCATCCAGTGGTTATATATTTTGTATTATATTCTATATCAATCTATTAATCTTCTATTACAAAACTTCCTAGTCTATTTCATTACCATGTCTTTTTATCTAACCATTGATAAAAAAGTCCCATATCAAATAAAATTGTTTATCTTCTTGTTCTCTCATTTCAAATGTCAATTTACTCATTTCAGCACAGTCCATAATTTTCTTAATAACTTCCTCCTACATAGGTATTTTTTTCATTTTTCCAATTCTTGGCAAATACAATTCCAGCCGCTGTTAAAACATTTACAATCAAATATTTCAATTCTTTATTGTACAGTATATTTCCGGTATAATTCCCAATAAAAATATCTCTGGTTTAAAGTCTATGTGTTGTTTTATCATTTTTTCCAACCATGTGTGGATTTTAGTCCAATATCTTTTTGTATCCAAACATATCCAGGTGGTAGACTGCTCTTGAGGCTGGCGGCACTACTGTACAGCCAACAAGATTTTTTTTTTCCTTCTGCTTGCCATTGCGAGCAATACGGTTGATTCCTGGAAATGGTGTTTTTAAAACAACACACACACACCCCAAAAATTGTCCTTCGCTTACATTTTAGGCGGGAGGTGGTAAGCTGCTACCAGTTCGCCCGGGTTTGGGAGAACCGGTACCAAACCAGTGGATAATTTTATGGGCGGTTTGGTGAACCAGCGAATCCCAACCCTGGCTGGCCCCAGCCACCCCTCCCCTTGTCTCCCAGAGGTCCTCTTGGAGGCTCGAGCAAAGCCTCCGGAGTCCGGGGAGGGACTCCGGAGCCTGGGGGAGGCCATTTTTGTCCTCCTGGAGGCTTGAGGAAAGCCTCCAGAGCCCGGGAAGGGTGAAAAGCCCCCCCCCCCCCCCCNTCCCCCCCCCCCCCCCGTGGTGCAGGAGGCCAACTAGGCTATACCCACCATGGCCATTCCCACCCAGCAACCGGGCAGAGAACCGGTTCTTAACATTTTTGAGGTCCACCCCTGATTTTGGGGTGCCTTCTGTGACCTGACCAACAAGGCCTGTATCCCCAGAGAGGAGTAAACCTGGAGGAAGGAATGTCTTAAAACCGCTGGGTGCCCTTGGACAAATTTGGACCCAAAGTGAATTAAGAGTAGGACGAAACAAAAGCCGAAGTTATTGATTTAAGGATATTTACATGGCGATCCAGACACCTTCCCCGATTTCACGGGAAGTTATTTCTGGCACGACGTTTCTTTAGTGTTTATCCTCCTGTACCTGACCTCCTTTCCCCAGTTTACACAGCTACACCTGAGATACACCTGGCTCCTGGCTTCATCGCCAAAAATAAAGCTTTTGGCCAACGAGTGTTTGACAATTTCGGTCGTAAGTCGCAGCAGTGTGTCATCACAAGTCCAATTCTGTGATGGTTTTTTTTTTTGTTTTTTTGTGGTGATCGTTGGGTGAGCCATGGTGTTGTTGAGCAAGCTCATTGTTTGCTATGGGACGTTATTTCAATAAGGGAGAATATTTGTGGCTCTGGGGTCCTTGGTGCTTTTTAAACTTGGAGTTTTTCTTGTAGACGTTTCATAACCCAGCTAGGTAACATCATTAGTGCAAGAAGGGAGAGGGGTTTTGGGGAGGAGGAGGAGGAGGAGGAGGAGGAAGAGATAATGGAGTCCTTGATGCCCTCTGAGCTTGGTGGTTTTCTTGCAGACATTTCATGACCCAACTAGGTAACATCATCAGTGCTAGAAGGAAGGGGGGTTTTGGGGAGGAGGCGGACTGTGGGGTCCTTAGTACACTCTGAGCTAAGTTGTTTTCATGCAGATGTTTCATGACCCAACTAGGTAACATTATCAGTGCTAGAAGGGAGAGCGGTTTTTGGGAGGAGGAGGAGGACAATGACTGTGGGATTGGTGCTCTGAGAACTTGATGGTTTTCTTGCAGACATTTCACAACCCAACTAAGTAACATCATCAGTGCCAGAATGTCCTTTGTAGTACTGATGATGTTACCTAGTTGGGTCATGAAATATCTGCAAGAAAACAACCAAGAAAGCACCATGATTTGACAGAAACTGAAGGTAAACGTTGGTTTCCAGCAAAGAGGTTGTAAATTGTAATCATGGGACAGCGGGATGCCACCAATAGCCATAAATGCTGGTTTAGGCTGGTTGCTGAGCGCCTAAAATGTGGTTATGTGACCACAGAAAAGGGAGGGGGACCGGTGGTCGAACCTTCAAATCAGGATCATAAGTGGCTTTTGCGGGGGCCCGTTGTAACTTCCAAACGATTGTTAACTCAAAGAGGACCTGTACTTTGGAGAGATCTTGTTCAAACAAATATTTGAAGGATTTTCTTATGACCCAAACCCTTGTCCAATAAAACAAACATGAACCAAAGGGAACAGAAACCTTTTAATGATTCTTACAAATCCCTGGTTAAAAGGCTGCTTATCACTAATTAACTTTGATTAAGCACGAGCCTTGCCAAAACTGTGCAAGGCTGCCAAGAATAACAGATAAGATTACCTAGAAATATTTTACAACACAAGAGTCTTCAAATACCAACTAAGATACTGGGATGTCCACGAAGCTCAAGTTTCAAAGCGTCTTTGCTTCCTGCAAAGAACGTCCGATTCACAGCTGGCTTTTCTCTTCTTGAAGGAGGGGCCATTACCTTGCAGCCTTACTCCCAAGTCACCCGTGCTGTTGCAGCTGCTCTTTCGTGCAAGCAATCCTGCGCTCACGTGCAGTTAGCACAGGCTCCTCGGGAACCTCCTCATCGCTGCTGCCAACTCCCACAATCTCTGAAGGCAGCAGTCCATTCCCTAATGGTCCTGGCCCCTCATCTGAGTTCTCGCTCTCCTCAGCCATCTGTACCTGCTGGCGGCTAACCACAACAGATATAGGTCCATCCTCAACAACTGTTCGTTTAGTGACCATTCCAAGTTATTGCGGCGCCGAAAAAAACCAGACTTACGACCATTTTTCATACTGACAGCATTCCCATGGTCACCTGAGCCAAATTCGGTCACTTGGCAACTGACTCAGATTTACGACACTTGCAGTATCCCCGGGGCGGGCCTCGTGTGATCCCTTTCGTGTCCTTCCAACAAGCTAAGTCCACAGGAGGGGGAATCCAGATTCGCTTAACAACGATGTGACTCACTTAACAACCACAGGGATTTGTTTAACGCCAGCAGCAAGAGAAGGTCATAAAACGGGACACGAGATTCACACAATAATTGTCTTGCTTATAAGCCATGGAAATTTGGGGGCCTCAGCTGTTGTCGTAAGTCGAGGACTGCCTCTTCCATGTGAATTTTAGACGTGATTTGCAAATTTTTAAGCTGGTTTTTTTTTTTTATCCTCGCTCTTTTTATGTTTGGGGCACAGGAAGGGAAGGAAGGCAGTTTGGGGATTATTGAAGGCTTTGGAAACTCAGCGGTGTGAAGTTTAAAGTGGGTCGCTGACAAAGAGAGGCTGTGTTGCCTTTCTTGGATAAATTGGCTCAGCCATTTGCAGAGTCCCCGTCAAACGAGGAGGGGAGTTGGAAGGGTTTTCTTGAGGTCATCTAGCCCAGCCCTGCTTGTTCCTCTGGGGGTTGTTATTTTTCCTTGGTCGCCTTGATTTTGCTTTTCTTGTATTGTGGCTTGTTTTGGAAACATGTTTAACCATTTGTAAATAAACGGCTGGGGGATTCTGGGAGCTGGACTCCAGTCATCTTGAAGTGTGCTGGCTGAAGGATTCTGGGAGTTGAAGTCCATCCATCTTAAAGCCTTCTGGCTGGGGGATTCTGGGAGTGGAAGTCCTCCCCTCTTAAAGCAGGCTGGCTAAGGGATTCTGGGAGTTGAAGCCCACCCATCTTGAAGCATGCAGGCTGGGGGATTATGGGAGTGGAAGTCCACCCCTCTTAAAGCAGGCTGACTGGGGAATTCTGGCAATTGAGATCCACCCAAGCTTAAACGTGCCAAGATTTAGAAATACTGTTCTAAAATGTTGCAACAGATTTGTAGTTAGCCAGCCTTCAAATGTGACCAGTGAGAAAGTCCACCTCCCATCTGGGTCACTGTCAATTTGTCTTAAATTGAGCTTGATCTTGTGAAATTTTTCCCCCCTCCTAATATTCCACCAGAATCTGCCTTAAATATTTATTTGGGACGTAAACCAAGTTATACTCAAGCGGAGATAAACATGATTCTGTCCCTTCTGGTTCTTGCAGTAGCTGGCCGTATACAAAAATACAAGTGCAGCTTGGTTTTTTCCTACTGGGTATGTTCATTTTGTTTTTTATTGTGTCATTAGAGGGTTTGGTGAATTTATTCATTCATCCATTTAGCAGATTATTTTATGGTTACCCATCCAGTTTGTGCATTTAAGATGGGCAGCCTCGTGCCTTCTTTTGCTATATAAATAAAATGTAGCATTTCCTGTTAATTGATATGGAGAGGTAGAGTGTTCATACATATGGAGGCTCTCTGGATGTTTCCAACCCCTCCTCTGGCAGCTGTTTTCAGTCACTCAGTCGTCTTTTCATGCCCAAGGTAGAATTTGAACTTATTACCTCCTTGTGAACTGGGCAAAGTAACCCAGCTGGCTTTCATGCCTAAAGCAGGACTAGAACTCACCGTCTCCTGGTGATTGGCCCAAAGTTACCCAGCAGGCTTTTATGCCTTAGGCAGGACTAGAACTCACCGTCTCCTGGTGATCGGCCCAAAGTCACCAGCCAGCTTTCATGCCTAAGGTGGGACTAGAACTCAGCATCTACTGGTGATTGGCCCAAAGTCACCCAGCTGGCTTTCATGCCTAAGGCAGGACTAGAACTCACCATCTCCTGCCTTCAAGTGTGATGCCTCACATACCACTAGATCAAACTGACTCTCTTCAATCGAATTGAAGGGATCTTAGAGGTCATCTAGATCATCTCCCAGGGCATGATCCACCATGCTATAAAATGCTTGTTTTGATCTGTGCATTGTTTTTATTGATTATTGTATGCCCTGCAGAGTCCCTTCCCGTGAGATGGGTTGTTATGTACATCTGAATGTAGGAAGTCCTTGACTAACACCTGCAATGGAGACCGGAATTCCAGTTGTTAAGGATGGCGGTTGTTGAGTGAGCCGCATCTGGTTGTACAACCAGTTTTTGCCAACTTTGTGGTGGCCATTTTTATGACCTCTTTTGCCATGGTTGTTAGGCAAATCATCTGCAGTTATTAAGTGAATAATGTGGTTGTTAAGCCGACATAACTTGACGTCTGCAGTCATCGTTCCGACTGACAAACCCAACCCAACCGATCGAGACGATCGAATCTCAAATGCAAAACTTTCTTGAGTATATCATATTGGCAAAGATGAGGGCAAAATCCAATCTGGCTAATTCCCATGCAGACTCTGCATAGTTCAAGTTCAGGTTCTCCCTCCCCCTATAAAAGACCAGGTCACATTGTCCAATGGAGTTCTTTGGTATTGTTGTGAGAAAGTCTGGGAAAGTTCTGGTAAACCCCTGCTAAAGTGTCCTTGGTTCCCACAGCTGGCATGGTGGTGTCTGGAATGAAATTTCTATCTCTCCCTTCCCTCCAGAGTTCGTTGGCAAGCTGAAAGGTGATAATAGTTGCAGCAGCAAAAATGTCTTTTGAAGCTTGGCATCTGCTGGCTAGGGGATTCTGGGAGTTGAAGTCCGCCCATCTTAAAGCATGCTCATTGGGGAATTCTGTGAATGACAGTCCACTCATCTTAAAGTATGCTGGCTGGGGAATTCTGGGAGTTGAATTCCACTCATCTGAATGCATGCAGATTGTGGGATTCTGGGTGTGGAAGTCCACTCATCTTAAACTCAAAGTTAACCTCTCCAAACTTGATTGCAGAAAGTACGACTTCAGCGACTGAGTGATCAATGGCTGGAATGCACTACTGACTCTGTTGTTACATCCTCAAACCCCCCCACTCCTTTAACCACAAACTATCCACGATTGACCTCACCCCATTCCTAAGAGTTCTGTAAGGGGCGTGCATAAGCACGCCAGTGTGTCTACCGTCCCTGTTCTATTGCCCTCATTTATTTGTTACCTCTTTCCTGTATTTGTACTCATGCTTATACTTATACCTATCGTATTGTCAGCGATTGAGAAATCAAATAAATAAAATAAAATAAATGATTGATAGATAGAGATAGATAGATAGATAAATAGATAGATGAAGTGAGAGAAAAAGATGATAGATTATATAGATAGACAGACAGATAGATAGCCGTAGATAGATAGATGAATGGATGGATAGATAGATAGATAGATAGATAGATAGATAGATAGATAGATAGATAGATAGATAGATAGACAGACAGACAGACAGACAGACAGATAACAGTAGATAGATAGATAGGTAGATATGAAGTGAGAGAAAGAGAAAAATAGATGATAGACAGATCGATAGATCGATAGATAGATTAAACTATCCACTACTATCCACTATTGACCTCACCCTATTCCTAAGAGGTCTATAAGGGGCGTGCATAAGTGCACAACTGTGCCTACCATCCCTGTCCCATTGCCTCCATTTATTCGAACCTCTTTCCTGTATTTCACTCATGTTTATACTTATACCTATTATCTTGTAAGTGGTTGACAAATCAAATAAATAAATAAAAATAAAGCATTCTGGCTAGAGAATTCTGGGAATTGAAGTCTGTCCACCTGAACCCATGCTGACTGGGGAATTCTGGCAGTTGAAGTCCACCTATCTTAAAAGTTGCCAAGATTGAAAAATACTGTTCCAGATAACTGTAGCCTGCTATCCTATCTTCTCTTATCTTCTTTTTTTCCTGTGAACTAAGCATACCCAGTTCGTTTAACTCCCCCACCGTTATCTTGATCCCGTTGCAAGTTTCTGGTTGCCTCCAGAGATATTTCATATTTTTGACTGTCTGTTTTCTCTCTTCTCTTTTCTGTCACCTCCCTTAGTCTGACTTTAATTTTTCTTTCTCCTCCAGGCTCGTCTCCTCCATCCAAGCCACCATGGCCACCCTCTCGGGCCTGGCTGTCATTTTCAGCTGCAGAGACGTGGTACACGACAGGTAATGAACAACGTGGCCTTTTCGGAAAGAGGAAACAAAACTAACAGGCATCTGAAATCCTGCCTGCACTTCGGACAGCATGTTCACCTGCCAAGATAGGACATTACAGAATCAGATGGGATGTCAGACAAATAGCAGGGTAACACCAGGTATCCTCAAGGCTGTAAATGGGTAATCATTAGCCATTTACATCTAAAGCCGGAGGCCCAGTTTCAAAATACTTGATTTTTCCACCATGATTGAGCCTCCACAATGTCCATCGCTGACCGAGACAATAGCGAAGTGAGTTTTGCCCCATTTTAACAGATAACAGATAGTCAGAGTTGGAAGGGACCTTATAGGTCATCTAGTCCACCCCCCCACCCAAGCGGGAGACCCTAAGCCATTTCTGACAAATGCCAACCCTAAGCCATTTCTGACAGTCTCTTCTTGAAAGCCTCCAGTAATGGTGCTCCCACAACTTCCAAAGGCAACTTCTGTTCCATGAGTGGATTGCTCTCACTGTCAGAAAGTTTCTTCTTATTTCCAGGCTAAATCTCTCCTTGTTCAGTTTCCATTCATATTCCTTGTTTGGCCTACAGGAGCTTTAGAAAATAGCTTGACCCCTTCCTCCTCCCTGTGGCAGCCCCCCAAATATTGGAAGACTGCTATCCTGTCTCCCCTGGTCCTTCTCTTCCCTAGACTAGCCAGGCCCAGTTCCTGTAACCGTTCTTCATATGTTTCAGCCTCCAATCCCCTAATCATCTTTGTTGCTTTTCTCTACACTTTTTCCAGAGTCAGCATCTTTTTTGTAATGTGATGAACAGAACTGGATGCAGTACTCTAGGTGTGGCCTTACTAAGGCTTTATAGAGTGGTATTAGTACCTCCCTTGATTGTATCCCTCTGTTGACGCAACTTAGGATTGCATTCACTTTTTTGGCTGCTGCTGCACACTGCTGCCTCATATTTAGCTGGTTGTCCATTAAGACTCCAAGATCCCCCTCCTAGTTCCTGCTATTGAGCCTGGTTTCACCCAGTCTTTATGTTTCCTTTTGGTTTTTCTTGCCTAAGTGTAGGACTTTCCTTTTCTCTACATTGAATTTCATTTTGTTGGATACGGCCCAGTGTTCTACTCTGTCAAGATTCATCTTTTATAACCTTTCCTCGCCACCGTTGTTAAGCGAAACACTGCAGTTGTTGAGTGAGCCACATGGTTGTTAAGTGAATCCGGCTTCTGCCGTTAACACAGCTGGTCAGAAGCATGTCAAAGAGGATCACATGACTCCCCCGGGGAACTGTCCTGCAACTGCAACTGTCGTAAATCCGAGTCAGTGGCCAAGCATCCAGATTTTGATCACATGCCCACAGAGGCTGTGTGCAGTGGTCGTAAGTGTGAAAAACGGTCACAGGTCACTTTTTGCAATGCCATTGTGAGTTTGAATGGTTAGCAAAGGAATGATTATAAATTGAAGACTATCTGTATTTATTTATTTATCAAACCTGTACATCACCCATCTCACCAAAGGTGGTTTGCAGACATTGAATAAATGTCATGTGAAGTGTTAATAGCACTTTATAATGCCTTGGTAAGGCCACACTTGGAATGCTGCATGCAGTTTTGGTTGCCACGATGTAAAAAAGATACTGAGGCTCTGGAAAGAGTGCAGAGAAGAGCCACAAAGAGGATTATGGGACTGGAGGCTAAAACATATGAGGACAGTTGCTGGAATAAGGTATGTCTAGTTCGATGAAAAGAAGGACCAGGAGAGACATGATAGCAGTGTTCCAATATCTCAGGGGCTGCCCCAAAGAAGGGGGAGTCAAGCTATTCTCCAAAACCCCTGAGGATAGGACAAGAAGCGATGGGTGGAAACTAATCAAGGAGAGAAGCAACATGGAATTAAGGAGAAATGTCCTGACAGTGAGGACAATTAACCAATGGAACAGCTTGCCTCCAGAAGTTGTGAATGCCCCAACAGTGGAGGATTTTAAGAATAGATTGGACACCCATTTGTCTGGAATGTTATAGGTCCGTGATGGCAAACCTATGGCACGTGTGCCACAGGTGGCACGCAGAGCTATTTGTGCTGGCATGTGAGCTGCAGGCAAACTTACCTCACTGGGAATGTGCGTGCCTCACAGCTGATTTTCGGCCTGTTTGAGGCCTTTTTCGGCCTCCCAAAGGCTTGAGGAAGGCTTCTGCAGGCTTTGCAGGCCAAAAACTAGCCCTGTTTTGTCACTTCCTGTTTTTCCGAAAATACCGGAAGTGATGAAACGGGGCTAGTTTTTGGCCTGCAGAAGCCTTCCTCAAGCCTTTGAGAGGCCAAAAAAGGCCTCAAACTGGCTGAAAATCAGTTGTGAGGTGCAGTGCAGGTAAGAGAGAGGTGGGGGTGGGTGGGTGGGGTTTATGCACACATATGTAGGGGGCATGGGGGTGCACGCATTGCCTTCTTGGTGCTGGCATGCGACGCACACAGAAGTTTTGGTAGAGGAGCCCAAAAAGGTTAGCCACCATTAGTATAGGGTCTCCTCCTTGAACGGGGGGATGCATATTAGACTAAAGACATCCCAGATGCCTCCCAACTGTGTTATTCTGTTAAGGACTAGCGGCAATATTCCAGTATTTGAGGGGCTGCCCCAAAGAAGAGGCAGTCAAGCTATTCTCCAAAGCACCAAAAAGCAAGACAAGAAACACCAGATGGAAACTTAATCAAGGAGAGAAGCAACCTGGAACGAAGGAGAAATTTCCTGACAATGAGAACTATTAACTAGTGGGACAACTTGCCTCTAGAAGTTGTGAATTCTCCAACAATGGAAGTTTTAAACAAAAGACTGGGCAGCCCATTGGTCTGAAAGGGTATATAAGATTGGACTAGAAGACATCTGTGGTCCCTTCCAACTCTGTTATTCTGACCCACATGCAGCAGGCTTTGTTTTGCTAGCAAATCTAAACCTTCCCATTTTAATCTCCAGCGAACAATACACACTTTTTGTGCATTGCTCACACAAAAAAAGCAATGTTGCGTGTGCAGAGTTCTCAAGAGGCTTGTGGGAGGGCTATTTGAGGGCAGCTGATAGAATCAAGGAAAGAGTGCGCAATAAGCACAGGTGAGGCATTTTGCTGGCAAGACAAAAACAATGCTGTGTCTAGGACTACAGAGGGAGGGAGGGAGAGAGAGAGAGAAGCATACAGATACAGATGAATACACTTGGCAGGGGCCTTGTAGGTCATCTAGTCCAACCTCCCACCGCCCAAGCAGGAGACCCTACACCATTTCTGACAAATGGCAGTCCAGCCTCTTCTTGAAAGCTTCCAGTGATGAAGCTCCCACACCTTCTGAGGGCAACATCTGATCCACTGCTTGATTGTTCTCACTGTCAGAAAGTTTCTCCTTATTTCCAGGCTAAATCTCTCTTGTTAATTTCCATCCATTGTTCCTTGTCTGGCCTTTGGGTGCTTTGGAAAAGAGCTTGACCCCCTTCCTCTCTGTGGCAGCCCTTCAAGTATTGGAAGACTGTCATCATGTCTCCCCTGGTCCTTCTCTTCCCTAGACTAGCCATGCGCAGTTC
>BHFT01039391.1:0-15371 GCA_004320025.1 Laticauda laticaudata | reverse complement strand
CTGTCCTTCTTGCCAGGGCTGGCAGAAGATGGCACAGGCTTCCTCTTTTTCCCCATGGTTGTTGGTGGAGCTGGTCTGGCAGCAGGTCTTTCCTCTGAATGGTGACCTTCTTGCGAGCTGCATCCTTTTATATCTGCAGGGCTGACGCAGTGCATCTTCCCTGCATGTGCAGTGAATGCTTTGCATCCGCTTGGCATCCGCTCTGCATCCGTTCCTTCCGTTGCGCGGCTGCTTCACTGTGCTCCTCCGTAAGCCCCGTGGATGTGCCATCCGCTTCCATCCGCTTTTATCCGCTAGGCTTCCATGGAGCATCCGCTTTACATCCTGGCTACATCCTCCCCCCGTCCGTTGCTTTCCGTTGTTGTCCGCTCTGCTGATGCAAATTCGGGGCACTTTTCAGAGCGGATAACAACGGATGGAACATTTTCTCGTCCGCTGTGTCCTTTTTACATACGTTTTGTATCCGTCGGCGTATGTGACAGGCCCCTTATAGACTGTAGAGAATCAAAACAGGGATCTTGCTGTCTAATCCTGCAGCAATCCTGCATCAATCCTGCATCAAGTGGTGTTCCGCAAGGCAGCGTTTTAGGTCAATTGCGTTCTTTTTGCTGATGACATAAAATTATTCAATTCTACAGATAATTCTGTTGTTTTGCAAAGTGATCTCAACTCTGTATCTGAATGGTCATCTCTTTGGCAACTTCAAATTTCGATTAATAAATGCTCTGTCTTACATATTGGTAAACTTAATCAGAATGTCAAGTATAAGCTAAGTGGCATTGATCTAGCAGAAGACCCTCACTTTGTTAAAGGCCTAGGTGTACTTATCTCTGACAATTTTTGCTCCAAAGCTCACTGTAACAGCATTGCTAAAAAAGCATTAAGAGTTGTAAATTTAATTTTGCGAATCTTTTTTTCTGAAAACATTGTATTGTTAATTAGAGCTTATAAAACTTATGCTAGACCAATTTTAGAGTATTATTCAACTGTTTGGAATCCCCACCATATATCTGACATCAGCACAATCGAGCAGGTACTGAATGTGAAAAGTCTTCTGTACACAATATAATTGTACTCTTCTGTACACAATATAATTCTTTATGTTACCAGGCTCGAAATTCTAAGTTTGGATAACTTAGAACTTCATTGCTTGTGGTCAGAACTAGGTATTGCATACAAAATTATTCATAATAATGTTTTACCTTAAAAAGACTTTTTCTGTTTTAATCACAATAATATACATGTGAACAGCCGCTTTAAACTCAATGTAAATTGTTCTAAACTTGACTGTAAACATTTGATTTCTGTGATAGAGTTGTCAAAGTTTGGAATACCTTACCTGATTCAGTTGTCTACAGTAGCTACAAATTTTCACAATTTCAGTCACGAATTTACTTCCATGGACCTTACTTCATACTTAAGTGGTCAGTAGAAGGGGTGTGGATAAGTGCACTAATGTGTTTATCATCCCTATCATTGTATTTTTATTCTCTTATTCTTATTCTCATTTTTGTTTGACGAATTCCAATAAATAAATAAATTAGTTATTAAGATTAAAGAATATCTCCCGGTAATAATTATCTTGTAGAAAGCCGAGAAAGGCAAGAAGTATCTTTAGCTGAAAAGAAAGGAAATTATTTATGTGCCCTTATTGACATGATAAACATGAACTTTTGTTTTTAATATAGGGTCCCCCAGGTCCTATTGGACCTTCTGGTAAAGAAGGAAATCCTGGACCACATGGACCTGTTGGACCTCCTGGTGTAAGAGGAACTTTAGGTGAAGCAGGACCTGAGGTAAATAATGGGAAATTGGTTCAGTCAGAGAGAGGAACAGTTATGTCCATTTAATGACTTGTAAGCTTAAACAGTGGAACCTTGGGCTGCAAATGCTTCTCTTCACAACCAAATTGGGTGGTGAACAAAAAATCCACCTGACTTTTGAATTGGGTCACAATTCAAAAATCAGGCAGCAAACAAAATTGGCATGGAAAGATTCCCTTTCCACGCTGATTTCCCCTTTGGTGCCATTTTTTTTGTTGCGAGCATATGCAGAAGTTTGTGCTTCTGGTCACAACCAAATTGGGTTGCAACCATGGTCCTGGAACAGATTACGGTTGTGACCCAAGGCTCCACTGTATGAGTCCAAATTACATGCCAATTTGGAAGAAGCCACATCTTTTTTTATAAATGCAGGGCACATGAACTAGTGAAGTAGGAATCTGACCATATGTTCCTTGTTTTAGGAGCAACCCAGATCAGTCTTTTTGTCTTTGCCATTTGCACTGCCAGTTTGGTTATTTAATGGATCACTTTTTAATGGTGACAGAGATTATAGAAGTGATCCGGATCCAAATCTGTTAATAAAGGAGCAAAAAACTCTCCTATCCCTCATCTCCTATTCAGATTAGGTCCTCTAAACTTAAAAAAATAGTAAACTCTACTTCAAATTGTTTTTGATGCCTGGTGACACAAAGTTACCATAACTGCACAGTAGTTCCAATCACTACATCTAGAGTCACTGGTTAAGATAGGCGGCTATACAAATTGAATAAATAAATAAAAGTTAACTGAAGGAATCTTTTAGCTACCCAATTTGCATCAGTAATTGCAGGAGCAAAAGAATAATTATATTGTTTCAGTAATATAATATTATAGTTCTAACTGATTACTACCTGGACATAGATTAAGAATGATTATTTTGGAGCACTCTTCCCCAACACTGTAATATTGATAAGGTCTGAAGTCATTGAACTAACAATTTTATGTTTTCTTGTTCTCAGGATAAGCAAAATCACCCTTTTCACCTTTATTTTTTACTCTTGAGCAGAGGCAATAGTGACAATAGTGAAACTTTTTTGTATTCCTGCTTTGTATATCTGTTTTAGAAAGACAGGAAACAAAAAGTTTCCATCTATTGTCACTATTGCCTCTGCTCAAGATAAAAAATAAAGGTTGAAAAGGGTGATTTTGCTTATCCTGAGAAAAGAAAAACATAAAATTGTTAGTTCAATGACTTCAGACCTTATCAATATTACAGGTGTTGGGAAGAGTGCTAAATCAAAATAATCATTTCTTAATCTATGTCCAGGTAGTAATTAGTTAGAACTATATTTTATTATTATTTACTGGAAACAAATTAATTAATTATTTTTTTTGCTCCTGGCAATTACTGATGCAAACTGGGGTAGCTAAAAGATTCCTCAGTTAACTTTTATTTAATTTATTCAATTTGTATAGCCGCCTATCTTAACCAGTGACTCTAGATGTAGTGATTGGAACTACTGTGCAGTTATGGTAACTTTGTGTCCCAGATATTACAATCCTGGATGTGGTCTGTATTGTTTTTTGTGTGTAGGGCCCTCCTGGTGATCCTGGTCCTCCAGGCCCACCAGGGCCCCCTGGCCATCTTACTGCTGCAATTGGTGACATTATGGGACATTATGACGATGGTCTACCAGAACCACTACCAGAGTTCACAGAAGATGAAGCTGCTCCAGATGACAGCAATAAAACAGATCCAGGAGTCCATGCCACACTGAAGTCACTCAGTAGCCAGATCGAAACCATGCGCAGCCCTGATGGATCCAAGAAGCACCCAGCCCGTACTTGTGATGATTTAAGATCATGTCATCCATCCAAAAAGAGTGGTAGGTGTATATTTCTTTTAAAAAAAACTTCAAATGTGTTTAAATAGAAATACAGGTCTAGTTATACATATTTCTGGAAGGAAAAGGTAACCAGGGTCTTTAAGGACCACATTATGAGAAATAGTTGAAAGAATTGTTAGCCATAGAAGAGAAGATTGTGGGGAACTTGTCAGCGTTTTTCTAGTATCTAAAGAGATGTCAAAATATAGAAGACAGAGGAGAATTGTTCAAATTGTTTCGGGTGATAAGAAGCAACAAGTGCAAGTAAGTACAAATTACAGGAAGTAGATTTCAGTCAGACATGATCAGGAACAAAGGTAATAGTTCCTTTTTGAGGCATGGTGGCACAATGGTTAGAATGCAGTACTGCAGGCTACTTCTGTTGATTGAGGGCTGCCTGCAATTTGACAGATGGAATCTCACCAGGCTCAAGGTTGACTCATCCTTCCACCCTTCTGAGGTGGGTAAAATGAGGACCCAGATTGTTGGGGGCAATATGATGACTCTGTAAACCACTTAGAGAGGGCTGTAAAAGCACNAGGACCCAGATTGTTGGGGGCAATATGATGACTCTGTAAACCACTTAGAGAGGGCTGTAAAAGCACTGTGAAGCAGTATATAAGTCTAAGTGCTATTGCTATTGCTATTGTTGAATAATGGATAGACTGCCTTAGACTCTTCATTGCTGGAATTATTCAAACAGAGGCTGGATAGCCATCTGTCAGGAATATGCAGTTGTATTACAATATTGAGTGGAGGATTAGATCAAATCAGGGGTATCAAATTCAAGGCACAGAGGACAGATCCAGCCTGTGGAGTGCTTAGATCTGGCCTGTGGGGCTGCCCTGAAAACAGCAATGGACTGGTCTGCAGTGTCTCTGCCAGCGAAAATTGAGCTTGGGAGGACCACCTGCTCCATTTTTGCTAGCAGAGGATTGCAGGAGACCATCGCAACCAAAAATGGAGCTCGGGAGCCCATTTTTGCTGGCAGAGCACTCCATGGGTGCCCCCAACATGAATGATGGCAAACTGGCCATGGCCACCCTGGTCCCATGAACAACCCTGATGTGGCCTTCAATGAAATTGAGCTTGACACTCCTGGATTAGATCCCTTCCATTAATAGATTGGTCTTATTAGGACATTGTCTTTGTCTTCACTTTTTATCTTTGTTCTACCTTCACCAGAGTAAAGGAACTAAAATTTAAGCACCCTGCTACAAGATAGCCAGAACATAAAAACCATAAAGGAGGCAGATATAAAAGATGAACTGTGTAAGAAATCTTGTTCAGATTGTCCACTATTATCATTTGATACATAATAAATGCTTCCAGAAAAAGAATTTTTGTAAGATTTGTCAGCACAAATAAGAAATGTAGGCCAGAGATGATGGATTTGTCAAATAATTGCCAATTCTACTTTTACTTGCCCAAGTCTTAAATGTAAGGAAAATTATTTAATTATGAATAAGGAAAGATAATATTTATGCAAGCATATTTGACTGAAAAGGCAGCAATGTTATAAATGCAGTTTAAATTAGCCCAGGTTTGAAATATTGGACAACAAAAATTAAAAATTTGAAAATTAGTTTAGCTATTTTTTTGGACACCAAGTATCTGCAGACTATCAAGTCCTTTTCCAGTACCTCCTCTTTTATCTTTTTGCTACATCATCACAAACCTTGATCCTGGAACAATTGATATTGAACTCAAATACATTGCTTGACCATATGCACATTTATTTATTAATAGATGTGCACATGATTGCAGTATTAGACTTGAATAGGAAGGAAAATACTTTGAAGTTATGTTTTGTCCTTAATTGAAATTGAACTGCAATATAGAGAAGGAAAAATTGGTTTGTTATACTTTAAGATTTCCTATTTTGCTTTCATAGGAGAATATTGGATTGACCCTAATCAGGGCTGTGTAGAAGATGCAATCAAAGCATTCTGCAATATGGAAACAGGAGAAACATGTATAGCTGCAAAACCAGCTATTATTCCACGTAAAACATGGTGGACAAGTAGGTCATCTGATCTAAAACCAATATGGTATGGACTTGATATGAACAGAGGTTCACAGGTAACTAATCTGAATTTTCTTGGTATTTATTTCAGTTATTGTTTTGGAATAAACATATGCAGCTTAGTCTAATCCTGGATTTCCTTATGCAGCCTTCTACAACATACAGGCATGTTTTTGCTAATTATATCCCACCTGTGTTACAGCAATTGCTGTCATATCCATTTCCCATTAACATAAAACTTATTGTCATGCAGTTTTCCTTTATATACATGGACATTATGTTCGTGCATCTGTGCTGCCAGACATATTTTTGTTTTCAACTTTCCCATATATTCATTTTTTACTGCAGCTTCCCTAATTATATGCTTTTTTATATGCCGCTTCCCCAAGTATATATATTTTCATACAATTAGTGAGCCAATAATTATTTTGAGATAGATGCTAGCAGGTTCTCTAGATTATATCCTATTTATGCTACAGCAGATTGAATTTGGGTGGAATTTCATTTTAAAAGATACCCATGATGAATTTTCCATAACCTTGTCTAAATGTTTGAGGTACACACAGAAATTCACATATTTAAATTAATGTGTACAAAATTGAAAGCATCAAAATACATATAGTACATATAAGTATATCAAGACACAGATAGCTTTCAAATATATTTACATCACTGGTGAGATTCAAAAATTTTTACTATCGGTTCTGTGGTCGTGTCTAGGGGGCATGGCCATGTGACTAGTTGAGCATGATTTTTTTTTGCTTTTTGCCCCTTCGCCCATTTTTGGGGTCTTCTGGGCCTCAGGCAAGCCTTCTGTGGGGGCATTTTTGCTCCCAGAAGGCTTCCCTAAGGCTCAAGAATGCAGAAAACTGAGCCTGGGAAGGGGTGCAGAGCAACCCCTCCATGATTCGTTTTGGGGTCTTCTGAGCCTCAGGAAGCCTCGGGAGGGGCATTTTTGCTCCCAAAAGTCTTCCGTAGGGCTCAGGAAGGCAGAAAACTGAGCCAAGGGGTGCATGCAGCACCCCCCATGCTTTGTTTTAGGGCCTTCTGAGCTTCAGAAGCTTCTGGGAGGCATTTTCAGGGGTGGGATTCTACCGGTTTAGACTGGTTTGGTAGAACTATTTGTTATGTAGTTCAGAGAACTGATAAATCAGGCCTTTGGCTGGCCCTGCTACTCTCCACCCGCTTCTCCGCTCCCTGCCCAGTCGGGCCCTATCACAAATGCGCAACATCGTGCACATGTGTGACATGCCTGCAGCCTTCTTTTGCCCGCCCACCAGGCCAGCCATTGCTGCCTGCCTCCCAACTGAGCAGTCCTGATCTGCCTGCTCACAGATAAGCTTGCAAGTCATCTTCTCCCATTGTCCCCGAGCCTCCCTGGGCCTCACCCAGCCATCTCCAGGCCTCCCTGGGCCTCACCTAGCCGTCTCCGGGTCTGGGCAAGGCACCCCTTGATGTGGGTGGGGAGGGGCCAGGTGAGGCACCCCTTGATGTCAGTGACATTGAGTTAGTCCCACCCACCCCATCACATGTCCACCAGGCCACGCCCACCCATTTACTTGACCACCAAGCCACATCCACAATTAGGCCACGCCTCAAAACCAATTGTTGAGAAATTTGAATCCTACCCCTGGGTGTTTTTGCTTCCAGAAGGCTTCCCTAGGGCTCAGGAAGGCAGAAAACTGAGCTGGGGCACACCCCCATGCTTCATTTTGGGTCTCCCTGAGGCCCAGGAAGGCAAAAAAAATTCCTCTTGCCCCCCCTCCATTTTTTGCCTTCCTGGGCCTCAGGGAAGCCTCCTGGGCAAAGCAGTAAGTAAGCAAGGGGAATCCCGGCACAGCTGACCATAGGAACAGCTGATTGTTGGGAGGGATAAAAAAGAAATACCTTAAGGAGTGACTGGATAGGCTAGCATCAGGTGGGTAGGGTGAATGAGTACTAGGGGTGGGGCAAATGAGTGAGCAGCGACTGGGCGAGCCAGAAGTTACTATCGATTCAGTGACCCATGCCAAATCCTTGCTACCGGTTCATGTGAACCAGTGCGAACCAGCTGAATACCACCACTGATTTATATCTATAAAGTTGAATGTATTAAAACACACATATTTGGAGGCATAATTAACAGCTTTCAAATAAAAATTTCCTACTTGCATTTTCCTACCTTTTTCTTCACACAATCTTGGTTGTTAAAAGAGATCTTTCTCACAAGCACAGGGGTCATAAATTGTCTGAAGCCTGGTAAGAATGTGATTTCTTTTTAATTAAAAACCACAATAGAAGAGTACAGAGGTTTAGGGAAAGAAAAATAGTAATTAGGAAAAAAAATCTGATTATTGCGACCTTTCAAACTGGGACTGTTTGCCTGTTAGGCAGTTGTTATAGCCACCATGCTAGGATTGCAATTGTAATTCTGTAACAGAATCTGCTATAGGCTTGATTTAAGAATAAAAAGAGAAAATGAATGGGCAGTCAATCTAAATGCAGAGGTTACCTTAGAGCAATGTTTTTCAATGCTGGCAATTTGAAGATGTGAAGAATTCAACTCCCAGAATTTCCCAGCCAGCATCCAGGCTGAAGAATTCTGGAAGGTGAAGTCCACACATCTTCAACTTGCCAGCATTAGGAACGCTGTTTTAGAGGAAAGCAAAGTGCAGTCAGCAAACTAAACAAAAACACACAATTGGGGGTCCCCTTCCCAGTGTGTGTTTGAGTGAGCATGGGCAACATATCCATTCCTGCCCTCCAAAATTATTGCTTGTTTGAACTGGTGACCAATGAACCTGGCAGTCTTTAATTGTTAATTTGTTTAGTTATGATTTATATTATCTTTTAAAGTTATTTATTTACCTCTCTTCATCTTAATGTATTAATTAATGAAAACAAATGAATACTATACACTGGACTAGAGTGAGTTTTCCTCAGACTTAGTGTTGGTTTATTTAATTTAACTAGTCATTTAAAAGATTTCAATCTTCTGGTTCCTAGAGCAGTGGACTAAAAGGGCAAGAAACAAAATTACAGAGCTTGTGCATTGTATCATAGAAGGGATCAACTGAGCAGTTGAATCTGATCTCTTTATTTATTTGGGAAGAATATTGGAAGAACTTCGTTTAGCCCTATAACTTAAACATAAATATCTTATTTTGCCAGTTAAGGTAATAAGGAAGACAAAACACAAGCTCATATTGGGTTATTTGTTTCTGTAGTTGAACCTGTCCAAATCCACAACAAGCTATTAAAGGAAGGTGCAGGAACATCTGACAAGGTTGAAGTGCCAACCGATCTGAAGAAGAGTATTAACGTTTTCAAGAAATGTAACAAAAAATAATAGTGCCTCCTTCTTTCTTCATTTGTAGTTTGTTTATGGCGATAATCAATCACCCAACACAGTGATTACGCAAATGACTTTCCTGCGCTTACTCTCCAAAGAGGCCTCTCAGAATATTACCTATCATTGCAAAAACAGTATAGGTTACATGGATGACCAAGCTAAGAACCTGAAGAAGGCTGTGGTGCTGAAGGGAGCCAATGACCATGATATCCGAGCTGAAGGAAATAACCGTTTTAGATACACTGTCATTTCTGACACTTGCTCTGTAAGTCTTTTTAGAGTGAATTAACTTAGGGCATAAACTATTTAGTGTGTTTGTGGCTACTCAATTGTTTCTCATGAGGAAAAAAATCATCATAGCTCTGAATTCCAAATTAATTTATAGCAGTAGCCGGAGATGGGAACCACCAGAGCTGATTTCTCTTTATAAATTGCAGCTATATCCTTGAGCAGATAGAAAGGTCCTAGGAGGATACAGGCTATCAGGACTTAAAGAGAGAGGAAACATCTTGATTTGTTGTTGTGGTATCCAGCGAAAGGATTGTAGTACTATCCTAATATATCTAATGTATTCTGATATTTATCTAACCAAAGTGTAAGCAGGATTACATACTTACCAAATCACTGTATATACAAAGGGTCTGAATTGGAGTGATGCTTATTAATGAGCTCTTTCATAGAATGTAATAATTAGCCTGCTCTCATTTTCTTATTGATATTCAAGGAATCCAGCTGATAACCTTATTTTTCTCTTTTGATTTGTTCTTCCAGAAACACAATGGGAATGTGGGCAGCACAATCTTTGAATACAAAACACAGAATGTGGCACGGTTACCTATCATTGATATTGCCCTAGTAGATGTTGGAGGTGCAGACCAAGAATTCGGAGTAGAGATTGGACCAGTTTGTTTTGTGTAAAAAAGTAAAGAAGCAAATAAGTAAATACTTAAATAAATAAATGGGCTTATCTTTTCAAAAGCATTGGGGATGACAGCAGCAGCAACAGAACGCAAGAACTTAGACTGAGTGAAGTTAATCCTGAGACTCTTGAAATTACGGCTGATATTACAATCAGCATTGTATATAACAGTTTCTTCTAATTCCCTGGCCTTCTTTAGTGTATTTATTTTACTTACAAATCTTCAGTCTCACTGTCTAAGTCAACATTTTTAATGAAGTAAATCCTATTTTAAAATGACAAGTGACCACACCTGTATCTAAAATAATTCAAAACTAATCTTTGTTTCCTAATTAAAAAAGGTAATCATAATTTCTGGAGATTCTGCTCAACTTTAAAAAGTGTAATTCATATAATAGAAGTACGCTGAACAGCAATAGGAAATAAGTAAAAGATTCAGATGTTCACCATATCAAAATTACCAGTCCATTAATGCAGCGCCATAGGGTACCTCCACAGTCAGTCATGGCCCTGTGTTCAAAATGTTGTGGTATCTATTTGAACCCATACTGTTCTGTTTGTCAACTGAGCCACTTTATTTATAGCTCAGCAGTTGTGAATTTCAAATCATAGTTGAAACAATTTCCCTTTTGATATACCGAGGTTTTGAAGAGTGGCTTCCCTTTGGTGGCATCACCCCAGCTCTGAACTCATCCAATCTTTTCCAATAGAGGTTCAGCCACTGTGACATCTTAACAAAACATGATTATCTTACTTTAAAACACAACAGAGGGACAATGCACAGTTCTTCCCCAAGAAACCATTATGATATGGAGAAATGCAGACAACATGACACTCAGAAGTGTTGGAGCATTGTTTGAATATCCTATTTTGCTTCCTGATCAGATAGACAGTACAGAGACTGGCTCAGGAGTAGCTCATGGTTTCAAGACCAGGAGTGGTGAGAAGGATTCATGGGTCAGCTTCAAATAGATTATTGAGAACTTGGAAATGAAAATGGTGGCAGAAATCCATAGATTGCAACAACAAAGTGATCTTCGTACTGTCTTTTTAGAAGGAAATCCTACTGAGTTCAGTGATCTATGTTCCTGGATAAGTAGATATATGTTTGCCAGGCAGTAGATACTAGAAGATGGCTACATTCTCCAGGAATATCATTATTCGTATAATTGAAACCACTGGCTAAAAGTGTCTTCTGCAATCAGTCATAGCAGATAATGAAAGTGAATCAGTCTTCCTCAACATGATGCACTCCAATTGTGTTGGATGTTAAATCCTTTAATTCAGTAATCAGTATTGGTGATCATGGAAACTAAACATCTGGACAAAAGTTTGGAAAAAATTGAAGAAGACAATATTTATGTTTTTAATGTTTTAATTATAAGGTTCCCAGAGCTCGGAGTATATTATCTCACTCAATAAATTTATAATCCCCCAAAATTATTTTCCAAAATAAGTTTCAAAGTCAACACTTAAATATTTTGTTTGTGGAAAGGATTAGTTGTTGACTTAATGAGCAGAAAACCTTTAGTGAACAATTATTTCTTGAAAGTAATAATCTGTAGAGTATTACGTTTTGTATGAGATCAAAAATGAAATTTCTAAATGACTTCAGGTAACATCAGAATTCCCCTAATGTAGCCTTTCTCTATCTGAGCATCTTCTAAGTAAATTTGATTCCACTCTGAGAATTCCCAAGCCAGCTGGGTCATTATTAAGAATTTTGATAGTTGGAGTGGACATAACGTAGAGATTATGGAAGGCTGCTACAATTTTTTCAAGTGTATTGTCCAATTATGTGTGTGTGTCATTTATTCCCATGTATTAATCCCAAATCAGGTATTAACATAAATATTAGAGTTTTACTGTGGCTGAAAGAAATGTTTCACTCAATAACTGGTCATGCATTATCAGAAATTGTGACATTGCATGTCTTGATTTATTAGGACAAACCAATGGTCCATCATTTCTTAGCATGAGCTACCTCATCTCTAGAAGCTGGGATGCATTTAATAATCTAGTGTTAATTCTAGATACAACAAGGTGCTATGCTTCTGTTATAATTCCAAGTATGGAGATACACAGGGCAACATAATAATGAAGTAATAATTAAAATGTTTTCTTTTTGAAAAAGGGAATGGTGCTACAACAGTTTCTGTACAATCCTGGAAAAATAAATTTATTGTCATCAACCTTTTCTTTTTTTTTAATAGAATTTAATTACTATATTTTTGGTGTCTGGGAAAAATTCTTATACATTGCGTTTTTCCTCTTATGGTTTTATGATCTACAGAACGGGGTGTTCATCACTGCATTTTTCTTTCCACGGAGCATGTGGCTACAAGACTAGTTCTTCAGTTGGCTTCTTTGTTGAAGACCTATGTTCTCCTGTTTCTTGATTGTTTGCTTGTTTTTCTAAATAAACACATACACACACACACACACACACACAAACACACACAAAAGAAAAGCCATACGCATAGCTTTATTCATGTATCTTTGCAAAGCATTTAATTAAATACAAGTTTCTTGTTGAGTAATGGCTTCCTTTGTGTATAGTCCTTCTGACAATTTAATCTATTTCTAGGGAAAGGCAACAGGATTCTGTGTGTGTGGACTGTGCATGGTAGAGCGTGTGTTTGCTATGTCATCTGTAAATTCAAAATGTAGCACCCAAAGCACTTAATAAATTAAATATTAAAGGGAATCTTGAGTGACAAGTGTTTGTGGTAGTGCTTTAAAAAATCAATATGAGTTATCCCAAATTATTTCTATCAATCACATACCTGGAAGCTTAGGATTTGACAAGTCTGGCTTTGGAACTCTGAAATTTAAGGCTTATCAATATTGTTGAATAAAATATCGTGATAAAACCAGTGTCTCAGTTTAAATCACACCATTTTAGGAAGCCACATGAAAGGCATATGAGCTTTTCCCAAACTAGAAAACAATGCTTGAATTATGGTAGATTCAAAGGATTGTTCATCCACGAGCAGTTCTAGCATGTCAATATAAATGCTAAAACAACTGCATGCTGTGAACTGGAACATTTGAAGATTCATAGTGTCTGTTCTACAACCTAATTATATAATAGCTGATAATCCAAGTTTACAAATCATGTCTCAGCATAATCATAGTTTGTTAAATAACCCATAAGTGACGGAATTACACACCATACCAAGCAGTTAACCATGTGTTATAATGACAAGGTTAGTACAATATGCTAAAATAAAATTTTAAATAAGCCACATTATAATTTGATGTGATGTAACAATCCAGCCACTAAGAATTCAGGATGATGATAGGATTTCTACCTGGGATTATGTTGATCTGAGGTTCTTTATGAAATGATACTGATTTAATGACCACAAGCTCAATATTGAATTCCCTGCATTATTTCTTTTTATAATTATTTATGGAATAAAAACAGCACACAGCTGTTCCATGCTAATGCAAACGCCACTTGGTCATTCTTTCCTTCAGCTGTCATTGCTTATAGAGTGAACAAAAAAAAACCAAACAAAATCATTAAGAGTTCCTAGGTAGCCTCTTGTATAATGGAAAAGATTTTGTTCTGAAAGCAGCTGCAAAACAAAGACTACAACTCATCCAATTTGATCTCCTTCCGTATGTAGGAGGTATCAAAAATTGGGAAGATTTAAACATGCTTTCAGTGGGAGAATCTATTGAGAAATGTGTAACTTCTTTATCAGATTCAATCCCTTGTAATTAAGCTTTTATTCTTCCATACCTATTCTCAGATAGAACAGGGTAAAGAATTAAAGTATGGTTATGATACAAGCACCTGTGATGAGATCAGTGTGGTCTAGGGCAGGGGTGGGATTCAAATTTCTTAACAACCGGTTCTGTGGACATCGCCTAATTTGTGGGTGTGGCTTGGTGGTCATGTGGGTGGGAGTGGCTTGCTGACTGGGCGTGGCTAGGTGGTCATGTGATGGGTGGGCATGGCCATGTGACTGGCAAACCAAATGTAAGTGGTCCTCACTTAATGGCCAGTTGCTCAGCAAGTGTTCTAATTTGCAACTGACCTCCACAGAGCTACTTGGCCTGTTTAAGTTTTGACAGCCACACACAGCCACATACACACACACACACACACATACCCTTCTAAATCTGCTATTCTTTGATTCTGTAAGGATCTCCTGCTGGAGCAGGGGGTTGGACTAGATGACCTCCAATATCCCTTGCAGGCCAGCCCTAGATTGCTGTGCTGCTTCAAAGTCTTCTGAAGCCAAGGTTTATGTCCTTCCTTCTCCTTTTCTTCTCTCTCCCTCCCTCTCTCCTTCCATGTATTTTTCTATCCATCCATATATCTCATTTACTTCCTCCTCTCTCCCTCTTTCTTTCTTTCTTTCTTTCTTTCTTTCTTTCTTTCTTTCTTTCTTTCTTTCTTTCCTTTCCTTTTTCTGGCCTTTTATACTTCTTTCTTCCTTTCACTTATTTTCTCTCCTCCTTTTCTTTCCCTTTTTTTTCTTCTTTCTTTTAGTCCTTTTCTTGCCAGCTTCTTGTCTTCTCGCTCTCTTCTCTTCCGTCGCCGCTCACCCGCTCTTTTTTTTCCCTCTCTTTTCTCTCATCTCTGGCTGTTCCGAAAATCATTTTTCGTCCTTCCTCTTCCCGACCCATGCCTCTCATAGATCCGACCTGTGCTCATCTCTCTTTCCTTCTGTCCTCTTGCTATTCTTTATAGCGCTAAGGGAAGCGGACATCCCACGTAACAACACACATCACACCAAGCAGGCATTAATCTCTTAGAGGTGGGGATTTCCAGTTTGGGGCCTGTTCTATTGTACTCGGTCCTATCAAGAATAACCTGCAGGCAGGATGTGCTTTTTAATCTTTTGTGGCAGGGGTCTTTAAAAAAATGCATGCAGATCAAAGAAACAAAGGAGGCAGCTTAGAAACAAGATGCTCAGAGAAAAAACAAGTTTCCTAAACAGATATCATAGAATCCCGAATACCCAGAAAAGACAGAAGACAGAAATAGAGGAAGAGAAGAGAAAAGAGAGGAAGAGAGACAACACACGCAACACGCCAAAAAGAAGAAAAAAAGAGAAGAGAAAGAGAGATGACCACACGCTACTGGGAGGGGCTGCATGAATCATGCGAGCCTTTTAACATTTCGATTGGTGACTCTTCTAGATCAACTGGATGCTTCATTGTATCTCACAGTAAAATGGAGTTTCAGTCCCAAGATGCTCGCCCTTCTTCCTCCAGGCCCAAGCTGCAAGATTTCTGGATGAATATTCTGCACCCTGTTCACTCTTTGGTTCTTAACAGTTTCTTTTAATCGGTACATTGGATTCACAAGCTATAGAAACCAGGATAGATAAACAAGAAGACAAAGTTGCAGTTATGCTGGCATAGATGGGATCAAATTTTTCAAAAAGTGTGTGGAAATAATTTAGATTTATGAATGGAAAAGAGT
>BHFT01039389.1:0-10137 GCA_004320025.1 Laticauda laticaudata | reverse complement strand
GCAAATTCAGGGCACTTTTGAGAGCGGATAACAACGGATGGAACATTTTTCTCATCCGCTGTGTCCTTTTTACAAACGTTTTGAATCCGTCGGCCAGTGTGACAGGGCCTTTAAGTTGTCATCCATAGATTTCCTTCTCTCTCTTCCTTTATCTGATGATGAAATTTGCTCCCACCTGAAAGCAGGCCAGATCAGATAAGCTGATTATTATTAGGCAGCAGATTAAGTTGATTAAGCTATTATGCTAAAGATAGTCCAAGAACAGTATGGCAAGCTAACTCCATGTAATTAAATTTGGGGGTAAAGGAAATGATACGAGATCCAGCCAAAATAGAATTATCCTATTTAGGGCACCAGCAAAGACGGCAAGAAAATTGATTTCCAGCGACAAAATGTTAAAGCTTATCCTAAGAGCTACCATTGTAATATAGAGTGTATATTCAGATGTCAACTACTTTATATTTTTTTCCTTATAAAACAATGTATTGCAGATGATTAACTTTTATTTTAAAGTTGAAGCCAAACCGATCAACCACCAATCTTCCAGAGTTTTGGCTTCTTCAATTTCTGATATGATCCAGCAGGATGAGTGTGCTGCAGATCCATTCGATTAAACAGTGATGGGACCATGCAGGAAACATGCTTTTTCTGAAGCAGAACTTGCCCTTTAGAATGAGGTTCTACCACTCCCAGCGATCCATGCAATTCCCATGGCATTCTGAAAGTTTACTTGAAAACCTAGCTATGCTCCATGGTAGAATGGACAAGCTTCTCTTCTTGGTGATGTTCGATATTTTAATAAATTGCCTGGATTGTCCTTCGGCAATTTCTTTGGAGCCAGGTTTTTTTTTTTAGTTTTTTTAGTCTAATTTATTGTATTTTTATCTTTTTTTTTTACATTGCTTTTTATTTTTGTGCCCACAGTCAGCTGGAGTCAAGCAGCACTGAATCTGAATAAATCTATTTAATTAAATTCATTTAATTAATTAAAACTTCATGGAGGAACATGTAATGAGGATTGGTATTGTTATTTTTCCCAGTGAGACTGGAGTTTATATGTTTCATTTTTATAACAAAGAAATCTTGTTGGCGTCAATTAAAATTTTATATGACGCATGACAGACTCTCTTTAAAGTTTTTGAAAATTATGGGAAAATGATTTGAGGTTTCAACTCCATGGATCTCATTGGAACTTTTTATGGTATAGAATTTTTTTTAAACCAATATCAGTAACTTTTCAGGATTTAGATCAAAAAATTAAGTCATAGGTTGGTAAAACTGCTGAAAGAAATTGCATGTTGCTAAAAATACTAATAGAAATCGTGGTCTTTCTAGATTATTTTGATGGTATATAAACAAATTGACATATATTACAATCTCTGATTGAAGGTCCCAATTAGCCAATCCTTTTCACTGAAAATTTGAGAGAATCACCCAACTGTATTTTATAATAAATCTTGCTATTGATTAATTGCCCATATTTTGTAAGACTTGTAAATCAATGCCACATTTATTCAGCCTCTCTTGTTAGTTGCCATACTTGTTATCACAAAAACATGAAAAATTAAAAATACAATTGTGTTTGCATCATTTGTGTTGAAAAGTATGAAAAATTGTTCTCACTGTGTATTTGATGCAATAAAAAGAACCTTTTAAAAATCTTCAGTGAAAGCTCAATTTACTCATATCAGCTCACCATTTACCAGCATCATTTTTCTTATTAGAGTGCTTTCATCTGTACAAATGTCAATCTAGGCAGAAATATTGAATACTGGGATATGTCTAATGAGTTTTAGACATAAGACCAAGATGTCATATTTTTCAAAAAATGTCCTGCCTTGTTTATTACCACAATACTTCCTGTATTAAACAATAAAATGGTTCTTCTTTTAGTCTTTTTAATTTTGATCTCATGTATATAATATCAACCACTCTCAATGGGATACAAATTATAATACAAGAGATATGTTAATGTAAAAAAAGGAAAGCCATATGAGTATAAAAGGCATTAATGTAGTTAAAGAGTTTTTCTCCCCACAATATACTATAAGTTTAATTAAATTATACAAATGAGATATTTTTTTTATTTCTATTGTTATCTTACTCTTCTTATTTTTTTCATTATAAAACCAGAACATAAGGCAATTTTTAAATATTCCCCAAAGTAGTGATTTGGATCTGAACCAAGCTTAGTAAGACATAGACATTTGAATATGATATCATCATGAACCTGTCATTTTGAAGTATTATAAATGTGGATCAAGTCTGCATAAAGAAATTATACATAACAAGCTCTTCCTGGACTTGGATATAATAAGTAAACATACTGCCTCTGTCTGATTTTTTAAAATTCATCAGCTGAAATTCTCATCTACATTACTAAGTTCACCAAGAAGCACAGATTGCTGGAGCCATGGTTAGAAAAATGCAAAGGGCTCATGACAACCACATTTATCACTATCATTTACTGTCACTTTGTGCAGCCATAATCACCAGTTTCTTGCTCTGCTTGAAATGCATAAACTGTTAAGATTTTATGCTCACCAGCCAATGACAAGGTAAGAGCCTCAAGTTCCAACATCAATTGGAATACAAGAGTAAATTCAACAGGCCCCATCTGGGCTTTGGAATTTTAATTGCAGTTTTTAGTGGAACAACAAATAAAAGAAAGCAAAGCATCTGCCCAGCATGGCAGGAAGGATGTCCACTGAAAACAAAATACTCTCTCCAGCAGCTTGGGTTAGTTTGACAGAGTGCCATCTTTTGCAACTGCTTCCTTGGCAACTGAGGGGCACAAATGAAGGTAAATCTAGAGTGACAATATCCCAATAGGCATTCAAAAACAACTTAAGCCCATGTCACACTGAACCAACGGATGCAAAGAGGATGTAAAATGGACAAAAAAGCTTGCCATCCGTTGGAAAACGCGATGGCATCGTTTGTACTCACTGCGTACGTCTTTCATACGCTCTATCCCGTAAAATTCTTGTCTACTGCTAATTTCATTTCGCCTCAAAAAATTTTGAGCTGCATCAAATTTTTGAGCGATGACTTTCCCGCTGCCTACAATGTAAAATCTGCGACACATCCGGACAAAACGTTCTACGCCATTGTCATCTGCTAAAGGTCTGCTGTTATCCTGTCGGCATCGCTCTGGACATCCATGCAACTCACATCCGCTGCAGCGGAAGCGGAAAGAGGGAGGAAAACGAAAGGTAGCAGCGGAACATCCACACATAGCGTAAGTGCACGGAAATAGAAAGGATGTAAGCGGGATTGCATCTCTTATATTAGTATTAAACGGACAAAAAGTTCATATATGGGACGTATCTCAGATATTTTGGATGTCTGGAGCATGTCAGAGTATGTGGAAGGACACCTTGGGAAAACGCGACATTTCTATAAAAAGGGGAGGAAATCAGCTGGATCTCACCTATCAGTCCAGCAGCCGTGATGTGCGAGACCTCTTCAGCCTTGCTACTTGCTCTTCCACATCATCCATTGATCTCCACCATGGAACTCGCGCACTCCTTTGGGTAGCCACCATGCATTCAACACCAGAACCAAGCCCTCTTAAGACTGGTTTCCCTTTTCTACGCAAAGAGAAGGAGACATCCAAGAAATGTGTTGGTCCGACGATGGATCAGGAGAAGAGCGGAGTTTGGACTCTTTTGACAAGCTGATGGTGGAGCTGAGGAATGAGACATTCATGCATTCCAGCACTTCATGAGGATGCCACCAGCCATGTTTGACGAAGTTGTGGAGCGTCTGAGACCCAGGTTGACCAAGGCAAATACCAACATCCGTCCCAGCCTGGACCCCCTGGACTGAAAGTGGCACTGACTCTGCGCCACTTGGCCTCTGGGACCACATACAGAAACATGCAGTATGCATGGAGGGTGCCACACAACACCATCAGTTTTGTGGTCAGAGAAGTGGTGGCAGGCCGTCATCGAAGAATACGTGGAGGAGCTCCTCTATGTTCGCCACCACTGAAGAAAGGCTGGAGGAAAGTTGCGGAGCACTGGTATCAGAGGTGGAACTTTCCCCACACCATTGGAGCCACAGATGGGAAGGCACGTGGCCTGCAAAGCTCCACCCAACTCGGGGTCCAATTTTTCAACTAACAGGGCTTCTTCAGCATCATCCCCTTTGCCATGGTTGATGCTGACAACAAGTTCATGTACATCAATGCTTCAGGCAATGGGTCAGCTTCAGATGCCCAGATATACAATGCCAGTGACCTCAAGGGTGGGCTGGAATGCAACTCATCATGGGTTTCCCAGATCCAGACCCCCTACCCAACGACATACAAGATGTGCCCTACTTCATCGTGGGTGATGATGCCTTCTCCCTCAGAACCTACCTCATGAAGCCTTAAACTTCCAGACTCCTCACTCGTGAAGAGAGGATCTTCAACTACAGGCTGTCCAGGGCAAGGCGGTGGTGGAGAACGCCTTTGGCATCCTGGCCAACAGGTTCCAGGTACTTCTCACCAACCATGCAGCATCTCGCCTACAGACCGTGAGGAGCATTGTGGAAGCTTGCTGCATCCTGCACAATCTCATGCGCACCCACCTACCCAGTGTTGCAGAACAGCCTTGTGGACCGTCAGCAAGGCAATGGGGACATGGAGCCTGGTGAATGGAGGCAAGGGCGAACCTGATAGACACTGTGGATGTGCAAGGCCTCAACAGAGCTTCAGTGGAGGGAAGAAGCAGAGCAACCTCCTGAAAACACTGGTGCAACCCCAGCTGGAGCAGTGGGAGTGGCAAGACAGGATGGTAGATGCTTAATGGATGCTTCCTTGAGCCTGTCTCCATAACACTGATGAGATTGTGCCATGTATGTTGAGTGGCCTACAAAGAATAGGGCATTAATAAAGAGTTTTGTTTATGTTGAAATGTGTGGATGCAATGATTAAATTGTTATTGATAATAAAGGGCCATATGTGTGGCAGCTGGGAGGGTGGCCCACACAGACCCACTATGCTTGCACTGGAGGTTTATCTATCCACAGCTATCCTTACCCATCCCACAACGATCCTTATCCCACAGCTATCACTTACCCATCCCACAGCTATCCCATCCACAGCTATCCTTACTAATCCCACAAGCATGCAAAGGCTTAACCGCTTTTTTCAAAGTTTTCACCAACACTTTATTAAGTGAAAAAAAAGGAAGCCAAGTGTGTGAAGCAAAGATAACCTTTATTTAATAACAAACTGTATGACTTTATTAAAAAGCAAAATGCCCCAAGTAAAGTGTCTTTAAGCAAAGATAAGGTGAACAGGTAACAACTCAGTCTCTGGCACTCTTTTCAGTCACTCTGAGGAGTGCCCATGGTCTCAGATGTAAAGGGTCAGGGACTGTGGAGGTGCTGTTGTTGGAGTGCTGGTCTGAGGCACCAATTGGGGTGCCTGGCCCCGAGAGTACAACAGGAGCTGGTGTGTGCAGGAAGCTCTCAGAGAGCTGACTCAGTCCTGTGAGGTTGAGAGGCACTTCCTCAAGGACTGTGGAATGTGAGGCCCAACACTGATGACAGATGTTCTGAGGAAGGGCTTGGCTGTGGGGTGGAGGAAGGAGGAGTGTAGTGGGGCTGTCTGGTCTGCAGCTGGTCAGGTGAGGCTCTGTGGATCCGAGGAACCTGGGTGTGGACTGGGAAGGGCTGCCTCTGCTGTGGGAAGTCCTGGTAGTGGTAGGCTTGGTAGGCGAGGGGCTGCAGAAATCCGTGGAAGGGCTGTGACATCACCTGGGGTGGAGGAGCAGACCTGGAGTGGGTAGCAGCAGGTTCAGCTGGGCCTGGAGGATGGTGGCAGAAGAGCTGTGATCCTCTCCTTTATCGGCCTGGTACTGGCCTCGGCATGTCCTTGAGGGTCTGGCTCATGTACGTGATGAAGGGCTTGCGGGAGGATGGTAATGTCAAAGTGGACACAGCCTGGGAGAGGAGATCTGTGCTGGCTTTGATTGTGTCTCTGTCCCTCCGGTCTGCTCTCTGCCTGCTTTCTGTGGAGGTGGAGCTGGGGGTGGGGGTGGGGTGTGTCTCTGTTGGCTGCCTCTACTTGCTCCATCTGAGACAGGTGGATCCTCCACGTCTCTGGCAGCGGGGAGTGCAGCTGTCGGAGGAGTCTCTGTCGGGGGTGCCCCTCCAAAGACAACCTGCTGGACACAGTAGCTGTCTCCTGGCTGGAAGAGGAGTGGCTGTCTGTGGGCTGTCTGAGGGAGAGGGTTGACAAGAAGGGCTGCTCCCTCGCGGCGAATCTCACCCTCCAGGAAGTGCACTTGGCCATGACGTACATCTCCCAGTCAGTGAGCTTGGAACAGCGGCCTGCCCGGATCTCTTCAGATGCAGCTTGCCATACCAGGTGTGCATATGCTTCCAACCACCCCAGGAGTACATCTGAAAGTGTAGCCCAGGCTCTCCGCCTTCTCTCTCTAACGCCTGCCTGCTTCCGCTTGGTGTTGCGATAGAGCCAGTGGCCCTTCCTCCACAGATACTCATTCTCCCTCAGCCATTCCAGCACCTCCTCCTCATGGTCCTCGAAACGGAGTACTGTTTCCCTCTCTCCCTTCTCCCTTGCCTTGCCTCTTCCTCCCTCTGGCAGGGGCTTCAGGGCCTTCAGCAGCAGGGCTTTGAGGGCCTTGGGGCTGGTCCACCAAAGCAGCAGCGGCAGGAGAAGCAGCAGCAGCAGCAGGGGAAGCACCAGCAGCAGCAGCAGCAGCAAGGAGAAGCACCACCACCAGCAGCAGCAGGAGAAGCACCAGCACAACAGCAGCAGCAGCAGGATAAGCCAGCAGCAGCAGCAACACCAGGAGCACCCGCAGCACCAGCAGCTTCAGAGTCCCAGTGCAGAGGGTGGGATGGTGGTTCTGTCCTTCTTGCCAGGGCTCTGAATGGTGACCTGCTTGCAAGCTGTCTCCTTTTATATCCGCGGAGCTTCCGCAATTCATCCTCCCCGCATGCGCAGTGAACGCTTTGCATCTGCTACGCATCCACTATGCATCTATAGGGTCCGTGATGCATCCGTGTCATCCGCTACACATCCGTTCCTTCCACTACATGTCCACTATGCATCCGTTCTTCCACTAACGCATCCGCTTCGCTGTTCTTCCCACGGAAGCCCTGCGGATGTGTCATCCACTTCCATCCGCTTCCATCCCGCTAGGCTCCTACGAAATCCGCTTTACATCCCCGCTAACATCCTCCCACGTCTGTTCTTTCTGTTGTCGTCCGCTTCTGTTTATGCAAATTTGGGGCACTTTTGAGAGCGGATAACAACGGATGGAAATTTTGCTCATCCACTGTGTCCTTTTTACATATGTTTTGCATCCGTCGGCCAGTGTGACCTAGCTTTTAACTGCACTTGAATACTTCAGCCTTACAACAGGTGCAGATAGAGTTGAATGCAGGACTGCAGAAAAAACAATTGCTTCCAATCTGCTGTCAGTCGAGGACCTGTATACTTCATGAGTCAAAAAGAGGGCTGTGGAAATGTTTACAGACCCCTCACATCCTGGTCATAAACTGTTTCAACTCCCACCCTCAAAATGACACTATAGAGCACTGTATACAGAACAACCAGATACAATGATAGTTTTTTCCCGAACGCCATCATTCTGCAAAACAAATAGTTCTCTCAACACTGTCAAACTATTTATTAAGTCTGCATTACTATTACTTATTATTCATCCCCCATCCTTCCTTTCACCCACCTCCTCCCACTTATGACTGCATGAATGTAACTTTGTTCCTTGTGTTATTTTTATTGACTGTTTACTAGTATTATTTGATTTGATCACTTATGTTTTCTAGTATGATTTGATTGCTTATTTGTACCCTTTGACTACTATTAAGTGTTGTACCTATGATTCTTGACGAATGTTTTTTTTTCCTTTTATGAACACTGAGAGCATTTGTACCAAAACAAATTTCTTATGTTTCCAATCACACTTCCCCAATAAAGAATTTTATTCTATTCTATAGCTAGTCAGATAGCTATCTCTCATAGATGTTACAGCAATAGATTTCCTGCACTGCCAGGCAATGAGACCCAACAAGCTTTAAGAATCCTTCTTCTATACTATGCACTTAGTGAAAATCTCTATTTAGCTTTCCTGATTTTTTGAATACCTTTTCATGAAATGAGACCAGAGCTTCATATGCTCCTACTGATATATTAGAGTCCAGATAAACAGATACCAAAGTTATTGTTTGGTGTTTGATTTCTTTGTTCATGTAGAAAAGTAGTCCTCCCCCAAATTCAACCAGTTTAGATAAAGGCATAACTAGGGCCAGTTGTGTGGACATTTCATCAGGCCCATATGTACATTTTATAAACAGAGGTTCCCCTGATCATAGCAAAGTTCTCAGTACTTGCGTTCCAAAAGAACCTAATGCATGCTCAAAAAAATGTTAAAATATCATTGATGCTTACCAGTTTGAAAAAGGTTAAAAAAGTATTTTCTAAAACTCTGAGACTGTGTCAATCCACAGTCAGAAGCATGGGACTTGTCCACACAGAAATGTTGATGTGCTTTCTTTCCATCCTATCCCCCAAACCAACAATTTCCCATGACCCACCAACAAAATGGGTAAATTCTCTTCAGGCCAGTGAATACTTCCCCTCTTCCAAAGCTGGAGGAAAAATGCAGCTCTGTGTTTAATAGAGTTCGTTGGGAAAGCACTTAATTCTGTTTGAGTGCCAGAAATCACATTGTGGCTAACCTTGGCATAATTTCCAGAATCTGTAAGAAGAGCAGTGCTGCTGCAATGAAAGTAATCACAGGCACATGAAGTTCTTTCCTGTATATGTTACATTAGCTGAGGAATCTAATTGGTATCAAGCATCATAGAGAGCAGCTAAGTTTATTTTTTTCTTAACAGTGGGAACATTGTCGTGGTAGTAGATCTGCATTTGATTTTATGTAAGATCAATATAAGAAAAAAATAGCACAAAACAGGCGTCAATTCTGTTTGGTAGTTGCAGCACAAATGGCCATGAAGTCACAGAGCTATCCAGGGCAATCCAATAGCAAGCAAATTGGAGTCCAGCTGATTGTAACCTTCCTGCTTTGAAGGCTTTCAACGTCAAGTCTGCTTGCAAATATTTACATGAGAAGTCTTTCCCTGAAAAACAAGGGGGAAAAGTACTCGAAAGCAAAGATTGGGCTGGAACAGCACAGAGATTCCAATGAGGAGACATGTCCTTTAGCAGTCAGTTAACAGAGCACCTTCATGTTAAGGTAATCTATGAGAGAAGATTTGGGACAACAATATAATTTTCCTATATTGCAATGTGAGAGATCAATTACAGAAGACATTTAGATCCGGTCATTGAAGCTAAAAGTGGAACAACTAATCACTGAATCTAAGGAGGCAATTATTTTTCAAGCTGGCACATCCCATGTTAGATGTCTTTGTATATAAAATAAGACTTTCATTCTATTTTGTCAGCCTCATATGAATGAATGATCTTCAAGATTTGTGCAAAAATGAGGACATACTCTTTCCTGCTACTTGTAGATATATTTTACTTCCATAGAAGTAATTTATGAAATAAAATATCTGAACACATGATAAAGTATTACATTCTCAATCCAATTTTCCATATGTGAATTGTATCATATTTTCTAGTAACCACCCAGAATCTTGTATTATACAAATAGTATAAATAAATATTATTATTTCATTCTATTGCATACGAGGCCCAGATATGGATCTAGGTTGTCAACAGAATGAGTGCTACTGTACTTTAAACAGCATTTTGGAGAATATTCCCTTTCATTGTTCCCTGCTGTTTTTATTTAAGAACACTTTACAAAGCTTATTGTATATTTGAACTCTCCCTAACTTGTAGCTTGAAGAGTTAAAGCCTGAACTAGAACTTCAGCATGCTGCATACAATGGTCAGGGCAAAAAATATGATGGATATTATTGTGCACTTAGGACTCAGGCTTCACTGCTTTTCTTCAATCTGATATTATTTGTGCAAGTTGCTTTTGGGTGGTTTGCTTGTGCACAAAGGGGAACTAAAAGCCCTGCAAGCCCTAAAAAACGACAGCAGCATAATCATACTTCCAGCAGACAAAGGGAATGCCACAGTAGTAATGGATAGAAAAGACTACAAAACAAAATTGA
>BHFT01039383.1:0-10395 GCA_004320025.1 Laticauda laticaudata | reverse complement strand
GGGGGGGAATTAAGTCACCCCTGAAAAGATGGCCTAGCCGTTTTTTCGGGGGTCAAAAAAAAAATAAGGCCCGGCCTTATAATGTGAGAAACACGGTAAACCTAAGTGTATATTTCTGTACTCTTTTTGGCTTTTTTTGTTTAATAGTGACATTTACTCTATGTCAAATTTAAGTGAGGAAAATTTGTGAAAACTACTGTTTTTTATAAAACGGTTGCCAGTCTTCTGAAAATCACTGAAGATATCTCAGCAAGTTGTCAGGATTTAACTGAATTTAGTCAGTTCCTGAATCAGTTCCTGAATCAGTCCCTGAACAGGATAGAGTTTGAATCCATTATTTTTGCAACCTGCCAGATTCAAAAATACAAAAAGGACTTATCCATATTGAAGAACTACTGCAATTAATTTGTATCAGGAACTGTATAATAGAATGGAGAAGGTAAATATCATTTACCATCCAGCCATGTGCCATCCCAGACATACAAACTATACATGTGCGTAGAAAATCAGCAGCCCCAGAAGAATGAAATATTTTGAGGAATATTAAAAAGGCAGAATATTATGTTTCCCCAAATGAGAAATGGAGAAACATGTTTTTTAGAGGCAGGAAGCATCCCCCAAGTCTTTCTTAATAGCCCACAGCAGATGCCAGCACTTAAGAGATAAAAAGATTACTGAAAGAAGAAGCCAATTATCTAGATGGCTCTTTTTTTTTCTTTTAATGATCATTGATGGATGCCTCTGTGAAAGGAATTTTTTCGGGCGATGTTATCTTTATCTGCAGGATGCTCAAATGCTGGTAGGCATTTCTCGTCCTTTCTTGTCCCTACACAATTTATTCACTCACAGGAATAGAGCTGCTGACCTCAGTGGTGCACAAGCCCACTGTCTTACCATGTGAGCCACTGATGGCTCTATTCATAAGCAAAGCAAATACTGCAGGCAGAAATCCATTCAAGACAGGATATTTTGAAATTGCTAGCAGCAAAGTTTAACAGCTAACAAAAGCAAAATGATAGGATTAGAAGCAGCCCCTCACCCAAGATCCAGCATAGGACAAAAGCCAATTAGCCATAATAGGAATTGCCTAACACCCTTTCAGAAACACAAGTCCTTTCTTTGCAGTCCAAACTTCAAAGTCACAGAAACAATAAGCCAGAGGTTGACAAGGTTAGCTCAGACAAGCACCAAGGATTTGTATTTCCTCTTTTGCCTATAAAGCCAGCTATGACCCCTATATAACCCCTACATGACCCCATAGGAATCTGACAACAGCCAATAGAATATTAAAGGACATGTGCTAAAGGAACAGGAAGCTCAGATACAAAGCCAAAAAGAAGATATAAAAACCCACCCACCCTCATCTCCATTTAGTCAGCTGCCCAGAATCACATGTGGTTCAGCTTCATCAATAAACCATCTTTCCAATCAGCCTCCATGTTTCAAATGTCTTTCTCCCAAATTGGAACTGAACCAGATGAATATTTCTTCCCACATGTGACTGAAAGAGAGAGTAAAAAACAAACACAGAGGATTTATAGACACATAAACTTTCACAGGGAGAGAAGTATAAATGGACAAAGAAGGTGCCAGGAAATTGGGAAAATTGGAGAAGGACAGGAAGAAAGAATATAGCTAACAAGCAAAGAGGGAATTACAGAGTTTCAGCTGCTTAATGAACACTACTTGGAGATGATTCAAGACCAAAGAAGAATCCAGGATTGCCAGATAGGGATGATAATGCAGTGTAGGATCTGTCTCATCTGCTCTGATATCTAGAGAGAAACAAGGATTTGAAGACCCAAGAAAAAAGATCCAGGTTTTGCTAGCCATGAGATAATTTACCAGGAACCATTGATTAATTATTTGCAGAATTCAATAGCAGCTACTTATTGTCATAGATACACCTGCATTTTCTCAAAGGCATCACTATTGCCATCAGACAGATGGTTAATTTCAGACTTGTAGAGCAATCAAGCTCTCAAGAAAATGGCTGAATTCCAATCTCCTTTGCAAGGAAGACACTGCAGATACAGCATTGAGGAAACGCTGTTTGTATGCTTTGGCAGAATTCTAATTGTTTAGGTATCTGAACAGATAAGTCACTATTGTAAAGAACCTTATGACTTTCTACTCATGTTGTGCCAAGAATAAAGGAAAAGGTGATATGGTACCAAGGCTCTTGTGTCACGTATTCTGTTTAATCAATCTTGAGATCTTACAACCAGCATGCCTAACTGGAACTGAAAGCTGATCTGATATTAAATGTGTCTTTGTACTGAAGCATGCATGTAGCATCATTTTGAGGGCACTTCCACATCAATCCCTGATGGTGTCAAATAAAACCGCCAAAATAAAACTGGTCAAATTATCTTGTGGAGGTATTTGACTTCAGAACATGGAGGCTGAACCCTACAGGTACAGAAAGCAGCTAAGAAATACATGTACAGTAAGTGTTCCTACCATGAGCCATGGTGGCATGGTGGTTAGAAGGCAGTACTGCAGGCTACTTCTGCTGACCGCCAGCTACCTGCAGTTTGGTAGTTCGATCCTGACCAACTCAAGGTAGACTCAGCCTTCCATCCTTCCAAGGTTGGACCCAGATTGTTGGGGAAAATATGCTGATTCTGTAAACTGCTTAGAGAGGGCTGTAAAGCACTATGAAGCAGTATATAAGTCTAAGTGCTATTGCCATTGAGAAATCAGAAGCAAAGGCAGGTAAGAAATCCTGCCAATGAGGAAAAGGTGTGTCCTGAAATTCAGCAGAGCTGTAGCACTTCAAGAAGGAGGAGCTGATGTGCTGCAATTTCACACTTTACAGCAAAGGAAGTCTTTGCATGATTCTTCCACCATTCTGAAAATGAGAAAGTTCAGAGATAAGTCCACATTGTCACCAAGATGATCAGAAAGCTTCCTGATTCTATCTTTGGTCACATATTCTTTTAAATGCTATTAGTGTAGCTAGAGGGTACAGATAGTTAATGGGTAGCCAAGATGGAAGGGGAATTCAGTGTTTTCATCAGAAGAAATGCTGCCATTTGAAATTCTCTTTGCTTTGTGCTATAATAATAAATTCCATGTTCCATATTAACATACTTCAAATAGGCTATTCCTATTGGACAACAAATACCCGACGCTGATTGGCTACTTTTCTCAATGCTGATTGGCCAATAATAGAGGGGCTATGATTGGCCAATTCAAGAGGCGGGAAAAACAAGTAGCCGTCATTGGACNAACTAAATAAAAGAGCTGAAGTTACACTGATCTCTGAGTCTCATTTCTGCGAACCGAACACTCCATATTCATTCTAATTGTTTAAGTATCTGAACAGATACTTAACAAGAGTTTTGCATCTCTATGGCAACAAACTGTGAACCATATATAAACTATCTCCATTGATAGAAATTGTGTTTTTCTAGCATAATTTTGATTTTTTTTTACAATTATCTTATACATACATTTTAAACATTTATTTGTAAAGAAAAAAGAAAGAATATTAAATCTTATGACAATTCAGTCCTGTAGATTCTCACTGGTGGGCATAATGTTCAAAGCCTTTTCAAAAGCAATTATTTGGTTTAAAGAAAAATCCTAATTTTGCCCTCACAGTCATCCTTTTCAATGCTCTTATATGTTTTGTAGTTTGCAGTCTCAAGGAGCTGCACAGCATTCAGTGCTCTTTTTCTGTGGATTTTTAAAATGTTTTTAATGGCCAAATCAGTCATATGACACAATGTGCATATGCTTTTCCTGTAGACAACAGAGCAATCTTCAGATAAGCCTTCGTCCACAAAACAAGGGCTGTCTCCATACCATAGTAGTGAAGATGATCAGAACCAGTGAAGATGATCAAAGAACAGCTGATGATAGAGAAAACAGTAAATATGACCAACATCAGAGTTAAATCTATGACCACTAAGTCCTGTTAAGGCTAGTGCCAATTGCTCAACATTCCTTTTTCTTATTCTCAAAAAAAAAACAAAACATTTTACATCAGAGTTTTTTGGTTGTATAGTTCTCAGATAGTCCTTTACTTTTTTCTTCAAAAAGATATCCTTTTTTTACATTTTTAGCAATACAGGTCCATAGAAAATAATACCAAATTTGTAGATGGCAATATCTTTCATTCAGATTAACCAAACCCATACAAGAATGTGCAAAACTGCCATTTCTTCAGAACTCTTCATCAGATAGTGGGAAGGGAAGAAAAGCCATCCCATGAAGATAGATGTTATTAAGACTTGAGGCTTGTAAATCCAAGTCAATCTCTAGACAAAGCTTGTGGAATAATTTTTTTTAATCAACAAAATAATGCTTTATCCTGGTCTGATATCTGATCACTATATTGTAAGAACAGGAGCTACAAGATGAGGCAAGCATGCATTCCCTCCTATGGGCTACAGACCATGTGAAAGCACCTACATCATGTCATCATCATTGTATATAGCAGAGCACTCGTAAAAGTTTGTGCATCATCCTCCAAATAAGATAAATACACCACCTAATAGAGAAAAACTCTTTCACAAGATTCCGTCATCAGAATTGCTTCAACAGACCCAGTTCATCAACCCATCCATTGAACATGCAGCTAGTGCTAATATACATAAGATCATATCATAGGATTCTTTAACTTACTTAATTTGTTTGTAGGATTAGGAGGGAACTAAAAGACATTATTATTCAGAAGATCTTGCCAGACATAAGGAAGAACTAGGGAAGGTGCAACGCTTCAGAACAATTTCAATGAACAAAGCACCTTATCTAGGTTTAGGGTTTTGTTTAAAAGGACTAATTTGGCTGCTTCTTGTTATCCTTGTTCCATCATCTCATGTCAGCTGCTTTGGGCTTGTACATTAAAAATAGGTAAGAATTAGATTCAACTTCAAAAGCATACAACAGAGGATCCTGTGAATCTGCTTTAAAGCAACCAGATAGCCTCGTGTTGGGGTGCCCGGTCTAATAAGTCAGGGCAAATGTGGCTGAAAGCGGCCCTATCCAATTAATGAGCCATTAAGCCAAACCCAGTTCTTCAATCATATTGACTCACCTAGGAAGAGAAAGCAGAGGTCAGGGAAAGTGCTGAACCCCTGAATGACAATTAGATATGGGTGAGAGCCTATATTCACTATGATGGCGAGACATTGCATAGATCCACACATGGATAAACTCAGTTCCGCCTTCTTCTCAGTAACAGAGCCCTGTAACAAGTTGAAAGAAAAAAGTTTCTCAAAAAAATTTTTTCTCAAAAAAAATTTTTTTTGTAGGCTTATCCGTCATAGAAGAATTATAAATCAGTGTTTGCAACACCAGCCATCTCTGCTTTATTAATCAAATTTATCAACAGAAAAACGTTTTACAAATCCAGGAGCCCAGCAAGCTTTTAAATTGCCACCTTCTCCTTTGAAATTTGTAACAACTCATTAGTTGCTGAATCCTGGTACCTGGAGGCATATTACAAACAGCATATGGCCTCACTGATTGGTTTTTCCTCAAACAGAACCCACCAATATTCAATCATACTCCCATCATATTGCTCTTTCATCTTCACAAATGTGATTTAAAAGTGATTTTAAGGAGGGACAAAGAGAAGTAGACACAACATAAAAGGTATCCTGTAGCTTTTATGTATTAATGAGAACATTAATTAGTTCCTTCAACCTAATGGTTTTAGTTACACTAGATTGACTAGGTAATATATGATTCTACCAATTTTCTTCTTCAACAGAGCACAAAATTAGACAAGTTGAAGCAAGAAACCAATCAATGTGGAAAATTATTATTTTCAGAAAGAAACCTGGCACCAGGAGAATTAAATCTGTGTGACATCAAGAAGGAATATTAAACTCATTATCTCAACTAAATCCATTTATATGCCTGGCAGTAGAAATCAGAAGGTGATTCACTGTGTCCCTCATGATTTTTCAGGTGGCAGCAAACAGGCACTGTGTGTATTGTGTGCTTGTGTGCATAAGCAGGGTATTCATAAAGAGCAATAGAGAATACATATAATAATGTTTCAACTTTCTAAAGAGAATAATGGCTCTTTTCTCTTTTCTTGACAGGCTGGGTCAATCAGATACGTTCTTTCAAGTTTTATTCATATATTCATATAAAACTAATTTAGTGGGTTATTTTTTAAAAAAGAGAATCAAGACACATGGATGAATTTATATAAATTATGTACTTGTGACAGAATCACCAAAATGACAAAAATAGCCCATCAAAAACATGCCATCTTCATTCAGCTCAGCATGATTATACAAAGGTTTCAATGATGATTTTATTTGCTTTCATCATTTGTTATCTAAGAAGGTTATTTAATTTATTCACAATCTTTTAGCACATCCTAGTCTAATTCTGGCATACTGTATCCATCCTACTGAGACCGTAGACCGTCTTCTTGAAAATGAATATTGATGCATCTTATTGTGGGTGCTTCTCTATATTTCAGGGGATTTTTGAGTGAAAAAAGAGAGAGAAACATTCTGTCAAAAATGATAGGCATAAACCTCCACGCCACATCTGTCCTACTTGTCATGTTCTACAAGAGGTCATCATTTCTTGTAATACATCTGCTCTAAAGAAAATACAATTACCATATTTGCATTGTTCTAACATTCACTTTGTCAAATTGTACCCAGTTGAACAATTGAGGTGTAACAGTAATGATTGTCACAATTTTCATATTATCATATTAAGATGAGCTGGAACAAGAGCGGACAGAGATCAAGAGGGCGGCCCCATTAACTTTGGAGGAAACTGGGGAAGGGCAGAGCCAGTCCAGGCAGAGCTTTTCAGGATTAGAAAGGCTTGTAGACAGAGAGGAGCAGGAGAGACAAAGCTCAGGCAAAGAGCAAATACCACCCCCTCCTGATCCTAGAGCATGGAGAGAAGAGAGAAGGCAAGAACAACATGGACTAAGCCATCTATGAGGGAGGAGAGTGCCCCACCCCTTCACAAGGCACACCTGGGGACTGAGATGTAAGGAGGTACTGGTAGGAAGGGCATTTGTTGGGAACAAGTATTGAATCTTTGGAGCCTCATGTGCACTTGCCGATGCCTGGAGATTACTGTGCTCTGTCTTGTGGGGCTTGCCCAGTTTGCCTGCTTCTCTGAACTTCTTGCTCTGGTTACTTTGGCAAACCTGGCTTACTGGACTACTCACAGCCAGAAGCTGCATGTGAGAGTTTTGCTCCAGGACTTGTAGTAAATGTGGGGACATTTGGGGGCAAAGTTGAAGCAATAAAGGGGAGTTAGACCCAAGGGTGGGATCTGACAGGGTTAACTACCAGTTTGGTCATTTACAAGGTTCAGTGATTTACGATGTGCTTCCCGGCATGCACCTGTAAATTGTCATCAGCATGCTTCATGCAGAGAAGCAGCCTTTCAAAAAGCCCTTTTTTCCTGCTTTTTTAACTGCAGCTGTGCTTCGCATGGCAGCTGAAGTTGAAAAAAATCAGGAAATAAGGGTCAGGTAAGAGCCCGGGTGGACGGGTGGGCAAAAACATCAACGGACATGGAACCGGTTCTATGTCTGCTGCTCTTCAGAGCTACCAGTTCTACAGAGGTGAACAGAACCGGTAGAAGCCCACCCCTAGTTAGACCTGTTCTCTGGTTGTGTTGCTTTCATGCCACTTCCCAGGTCATCACAACAGGCTATAAGGAAAGTAATATTGGTTTGCTCAAAACAGCAGGGAGAGAAAGGAAGGAATAAGAAAGTTTGATAAAGAGGATGGGGGAAAGAAACCTTTTTAGTTCATAAGTCAAGAATTAATTAAGACAGAAAAAAATATTTGATGAAATAATGAAGAAATGATTTTACTAATCAATCTAGTAATTGCTGGGTTATTCTGGGCCCAAAGGGAACCATTTTGGAATTTCCCAAGGTTGCAAAGGATGTAAGTTTTGACACAGTTGGTTTAATTGACTGTCTAGTTAGGTCTCTCACTGCATACAGATCATAAAATTCAGAGACCAGATTATCTGTATGCACAAAAACCCCATCCCATTGTCTTCAATGCATCCAGTCAGTTTGATAGTTTGATCAAGACAGCTAGGCTTTCATATGCTCCTGTTATAGATTCAGCTTCTGGATGTAATTCATCATCATGTAAGTGATAGGTGTACTGATCATTCTCATACGGTATCATTATATACTACAATTAATTATATATATATATATATATAATATATATATATAATAATTATTATATATATATTTATACTATATATATAGTATATATATTATATGTTTTTTTATGCTCTTCGCGGGGGGGTCTTACATTTGTGCTGTTTAGCTCCTTTCGGGGTATTATCCCACGTCATTGTAGTGCTTTAAAGTTGTAGCTCATTGTAGTTCTGTTTAAGTGGAAGCAACGTTCAGCAGAATCTCATCTGCCATTCATCAGGCTTCTGAATGGAAAGTGTGTCTCACTTCCTCATGTTTCATTTGAGGTGTTAGTCTTTCTGATTGGCTATTAACTGGGTCTGTGTTCATTGACTTGGAGGTTTGATTGGATTTGGTGTTTCTGGTTTCTTTCTTGTCTGTTTTGTGGCGCTTTGATTGGCTTGGCAGCACTCTGTTCTTGTGGTGGAGCTTTCAATGCAGCTTGGCTCCGTGTAAAGGACGGCTGCTCTTCATCAGCAACTGGGTTTCACCTGGGTGCCTGGTGGGGGAGGTGTTGAGTTGAGGCATCAGAGGAGTCTGTCTGTGCTCAGGCTGTGGGAGTGTTTTGAGTTGGAGCTTCAGAGGGACTCTGTCTCGTGCTCAGTGTTTTTGTTCTGTTTTGTGGTAGTGAGATCTTTCCTATTTGAGAGTGCAGAGTTCCAAATGATGGACAGTCTGCTGGAATCAATCTCTTCTATTCAGTGGCTGTCAGTCATTTGTTCAATCTCTATGGCTTCTCTTTGATGATTCCTTGTGGCTGGGGTTTCTATAGTGGCTAGGGTTTTGTTTGCCATTGAAGTTGATGTTGTGACCTGTGGGTTTCATGTGTTGAGACTAGTGAGGAGGTGTGTTCCAGCTTTTTTACTGCATTTTTGTGATGTCATCTAGGCGGGTACTTATTCTTCGTATTGGTCTGTCCAATGTATTCAGCAGAATGCTGAAACATTGCTACAACTTTAAAAGCACTACAATGACATGGGATAACACCCGAAGGAAGCTGAACAGCACACATGTAGGTACCCGCGAAAACTTACAAAAACAAATATATGTACATATATATATTAGCCTTGAAGTGGAATCATAATATATACCTCCTTTAAATGAACTCTCATCTAGTTGAATGGTGGAAGAATTCACTTGTCTCCAAAAGTCATTAAATGTAGAATGTTAGAAACCATCATTTGCAAAGGGTTAGAAGGGAAAAACGGAAGCATTATTTAGTTTATAATTTTACAGAAGAGGACTTTTTCTAAACTTGAATTGTCTTCGGATGGCTGATCATTTTGATGGAAATTTCACCTGCATAGAATGTTATTATCCAACTCTTTTAGTCTACAGAACATTACCCCACTTGGGGAAATATTTAATTAACCCCTAAAAAGATCTAAGAAGTGCTACAGATAATTCTAATAAGGCTGAGGAAGTCTGAGCTAAATAAAGTTCAGACAATTTTAACATTGTGTCTGGTTACAGATGTTCATTGTCATCTGCCATTAGCCCAGCTCAGTCAATGTTCTTCCAAAAATGTTCTCTCAGTTAGAGTTTTTTTAAATCCCACTGAAAACTACTTTACAGATTATATATTAAATTTCATGTTATCCACTGATTTTATGAATATGTTATGTTGTATATGCGCCAAATGCTTGTGTAGTTTTATTTTAAAGGATTTAAGTTTGTGGTTAATCTGTCATATAAGTAAATCTAATAATCCCTTGCTTTCTAGAAGATAATTTTGTATCCTAATTTCTAGAGAATCCAAAATATTGCATATATTTTATCTTCCACTGACACTTGAAGTTGAAACAGATGGCTTTTCTGAACTTGCTGACCTCCAGCAAGGATAGAACTATCACTCTGATAATTCCTAGCCAATACAATGGTATCTCAGTATTTATCATTAATTCTGGGAGTACCAAAACTGATGAGTACCAAACATATTTTTCTGATAAGGAATAATATAGTGAGTCACAAGGCAGCCGACACTGACAAACTCTAGCTTGTGTATTGAGCACCAAAAAAACAATGAATACTGGGACAAAATGTTCACGTCAAAATGTGCTGAGTACCAATTTTGATGAGTTTCAAAGCAGTGGAGTACCAAGATACCACTGTAGTGACATTAGAGATTTTTGGAGCTCAACCTACCGGTAAGTAAAGGCCCTGTCCCACTGGCCGACGGACGCAAAACGTATGCATAAAGGACACAGCGGATGAGCAAAATTTCGGGG
>BHFT01039381.1:186487-203926 GCA_004320025.1 Laticauda laticaudata | reverse complement strand
AATAAAATGACCTCTCTACTGTGTGATGGAAATGCCTGAGGCTGCCTTAACTTTTTAGTATCTCTCTGTGTGTTTTCTTATAAATGAAACAAAGACAGAAACCCAGAATATTTCTGCTTATGATAGTGGGATTTTCTTCTTCTTCTTTTTCTTTTTCTTTTCTTCTTCTTCTTCTTCTTCTTCTTCTTCTTCTTCTTCTTCTTCTTCTTCTTCTTCTTCTTCTTCTTCTTCTTCTTCTTCTTCTTCTTCTTCTTCTTCTTCTTCTTCTTCTTCCTCTTCCTCTTCCTCTTCCTCTGTGGTATCAAATGGGCCATCGGCAAGAAAAATATGTTTCTGAACTCATGCTATCCAAAGAGATACAGTTGAGAATTTATATCTCTTCACCTGCTGGGGAAGAGGTTCAAATTTTCCACTTAACCCCTGTTTCTCAACTTTTGTCTGTTTCTTAAAAAAAAAAATAATACTTGTACTTTCCTAAATAAAGGAACGGATACTTCCTGTCTTTTTAAAGATGCAGATGTATGCAAATGAAGGGTCTTTTACATGCCAGTTGCCAAGTGCACAAATTTTAATTATGTGTCCCTGGGGGTGTTACTATGCTCCTAGGTGTGAGTTGCCAATCCCTTTTTTCAGTGCCGCTGTAACTATAAACAGTCACTAAACGTGAATGGCACCTATATCTGCAAATCCAATGTTACTGTACTTTTTCTTCACAAAAATATTTGGATAAGTTGGATTTGAGGTGAGGTTTCTGATCTGCTCATTGATAGGGAATTTCTTTTAATCCATCAAGAAGTCAAACCTACTGAAATCTGTCGGAAGAACTGTAGTGCCAGGATAAATCTCTTTATTCAATCAAAGCTCTTCTTACCCCAATGTCAAACACTGAGATATTTGGAAAAGTCTCAAAAGAAAAACCTTCCCACCAACACATCTCGCTGCAGAACTCATAACCATCGAAATAAAATGGCCATCGCTGTCAAATTAGATGATGGTTGGACTTTCCATCCAGAACAGCCATAAACCTGTCAAGGTGCCTCACCCCACATTTAGGAATTTGCTCATAGCAGAAACTCACAACCCCCACACGATGCAAGAAGTCTCGAAAACCCAAGGCCCCATGTAGAAACCAGCGCGGGAATTAAATTCTTGGCCTTTTCTGCCTCTGTTTCGAGTCACCAGAAATTTGGCCGGCCTCAAGATGAGGAGACATCTGCTTGACATTTACAAAATAGTCCTGCCTGGTTTGGGAAGCGCTGGTTGACAACCTCACCAGCTTCAGTCATTGCAGTAATAGGCAGCGAGTAACACTTCCTTCTTTATGACCTGAAATATTCAAATTGTAAGAATTACACTTCGAGGGAGAAGAGTGAGCCAGCGATACACCCTAAAATGTAATTTTCTCTGGCTGCAGTCTCATTTTGGAAACCTGTCTTTGGTGGATGCTGCTACTGTCCCCAATTTGTATTATTTAAATGCCAGTTATTTGTTTTATTTTATATTATATTATATTTATTCAGCATGTGCCATGTGCAGAGGTCATGCAATCACTGATATACGGGTAGTTTATTTTATTTATTTCTTGAATTTATATTTTTGCCTATTCGTCCATGGCGACTCGAGGCAGCTTATAAAATGTAAAATCATATTTAAAATTTAAAAAAAAACATTAAAAACTAATAAAAAGAATCAAATAAATTAATAACAAAATCTGGAAAAAAATAAAATAAATCACATAGACCCTAACTCCCACGAGCTATTTGATGGGCTCCATCCTGCTCAGAGTTCCCCAGGCCCACTGGCAAAACCAGGTCTATAGTGCCTTCCGGAAGACTATTAGAGAGGGGGCTGTTCTAATCTCTGCGGGAGTGATGTTCCAGAGAGAGGGAGCCACCACGGAGAAAGTCCTTCTTCTGGGTCCCACCAGGTGTAGGGATGGAGCCCACAACATTCTGTTGCGGTTCGCCGGCAGTAGGTGTGGATGGCTGAGGTCTTGGAGAGTGAGGACTCGGATGAGGGGCCTGCGTGTGATGCAGGGATGGGGCCAAGACCATCAGGGAGTGGAGTGCTGCCTTCAGAGATTGTGGAGGCTGGCAGCAGTGAGGAAGAGGATCCTGAGGAGCCTGTGCCCAGCGCGCACAGGGCTGCTCGGGAGTCTGTGCCCAGTGCACACAGCTGCAGCAGCACGGGCAACTCAGGAGTAAGGCTGCATGGTGATGGCCCCTCCCTTAAGAGATAAAAGGCAATTTCTATTCCATGGGTTGATTGTTCTCCCTGTCAGAAAATTCCACCTTATTTCCAGGTTGAATCTCTCCTTGTTCAGTATCCATCCATTATTCCTTGTCTGGCCTTGGGGTGCCTTGGAGAATAGCTTGACCCCTTCCTCCTCTCTGAGGAAGCCCTTCCAGAATTGAAAGACTGCTATCCTGTCTTTCCTGGTCCTTCTCTTCCCTAGGCCAGCCAGACCCCCTAATCATCCTGGTTGCTCTTTTGGACACTTTTTCTGGAGTCTCAACATCTTTTTTTATAGTGTGATGACCAAAAGTGGATGCAGTACTCTAGGTGTGGTCTTAATTTTGATCACATGATCATTAACAGACAATCAGAGTTGGAAGGGACCTTGTACGTCATCTAGTCCAACCCCCCTCCCCCAAATGGGAGACCCTACACCATTTCTGACAGATGGCAGTCCAATTTCTTCTTGAAAGTCTCAAGTGATGACGGTCTCACAAGTTCCGAGGGCAACTTCTGTTCCATTGGTTGATTGTACTCAATGTCAGAAAATTCCTCCTAATTTCCAGGTTGAATATCTCCTTTTTCATTATTCCTTGTCTGGCCTTCAGGTGCTTTGGGGACTAGCTTGACCCCCTCGTCCTCTCTATGGCAGCCCCTCAAATATTGGAAGACTTGCTCTCATGTCTCCCCTGGTCCTTCTCTTCACTAGATTAGCCAGGCCCAGTTCCTGTAAATTCATTTTCTTTTTATTGCAGGCCTTTTTCGTCCCTATATTTTTGATCGGTCAATGTCTGGACATATTAACATAACCTTTTCGGTGCCTTGACTGACAGCTGCTGTGACTGTCACTGAGCTTGCAAATGGTGTACATCCCATCTTCAGCTACCTGCAACAGAAAAAGTGCTGGACGTTGGACACGCATCTTCTTGTTCCTTGAAACAAATGTTCATTCACCTGAGGCTGCATGGCTGCCTTTGAGGACATAGAATCCCCGTGACATCGTTCCTCTTCCCCCACAAAGAAAGAAGAGAAAGGGCAAACATAGACAGACTCGGTACGTGATGGTGAACCTATCGCACATGTGCCGGAAGTGGCACACAGAGAGGTCGCCTAGAAGAGCCTCACTGTGCATGCATTTTGGCACAGGAGCCCAAAAAAGGTTAGCCACCACTGGACTAAATAAAAGTTCCTGTTGCACATATGTGCTAGTTGTTTCTGGCTCTAAGGGACGGTGCTCATCTCTGTCACAAAGCCGAGATGTCTGAAGACGTCTCCGTGGTCCTGTGGCCGGCATGACTAAACCCCAGAAGGTGCATGGAATGCTGATCCCTCCCCATCAAAGGGGTCCCAATTTTTCTACTTGCATTTTTATGTGCTTTCGAACTGCTAGGTTGGCAGAAGCTGGGACAAGGAACGGGAGCTCACTTTGTGACACGGCGCAAGGGATTCGAACTGCTGAACTGCTGATCTTTCTGATCGACAAGCTCAGCGTCTTGGCCAGTGAGCCACTGCGTCCCTCGAAAGGGACTACAAACAATAATAATAATTACCTAGAAAGACTACAACAATAATCATTTATTATAAACTGGTGGGATAACATATTATTTAACAGAAGTGAATCACTGCAGTTAAGTTAGGAACACGGTCATTAAGCAAATCTGGCTTCCCAGTTGACATAGCTGGTCCGAAGGTCGCAAGAGGGGAATCGCATGACCCCGGGGATGCTGTGACCATCATTACATTGAATCAGTTGCCAAGCGTCCGAATTTTGGTCACGTGACCACAGGGATTGGTTGTAAGGGTGAGAAATGGTCATAAGTTCATTTTTTTAAAATTGTCATTGTAACTTTGAGTGGTCACTGAATGAACTGTTGTAAATCAAGGACTACCTGTATGTGTGTGTATGTATACACCTGTCTGCCTATCTGTCTAATCTATCATATCTGTCAATCAAATCTAATCTATATCTATTATCTATATATCTATCATCTATCTGTCATCTATATCATCTAACATCTATATCATCTCTCTATCATCTGCCACCTTTCATCTATCTCTATCTATCGCTATCTATCATCTATTTGTCATCTATCTATCATCTGTCTATGTATCATCTATTATCTACTAAATCTATCTATCTATCTATCTATCTATCTATCTATCTATCTATCTATCTATCTATCTATCATTATCATCTATTGAATCTATCTACCGGTATCTCTCTCTCTCGCACACATACACGCACACACATCTATTGAATCAGTCTATGTACCAGTATCTATCTATCTATCTATCTATCTATCTATCTATCTATCTATCTATCTAGTGATAGATAGATAGATAGATAGATAGATAGATAGATAGATAGATAGATAGATAGATAGATAGATAGATAGATATATCGATATACATAATATATATACAAAATTCCAGATCGTGATGTCTGTCTCTTCTTTTATTTAATACACTCACACACACACAGACAATACATGAACACACATACTGAGTATGTTTATTTGTTCGTTTATGTGTGTATAAAAGTTAAAGAAAAATTGTCTGCCAGTAAGGGCCCAGGATGCTAAGCCATGGGCTCCCCCCCAAGCGCTGTTATCGAGACAGCTTGTTTGAGGAATAGTGCACGTGGGGTGTAATTCATCACCTATGGAGTTGGAAACAATGCCCTGATTCAGGAGGGGGAGCCAATGAAAGGTAAGATGGAGAGTGTGGCAAATGCTGTCTGTTTTAAAATTCATCATGGCCCCCGGACGCTGCTTCAGATTGCCCCAGCTGTTAACACTGGAACCATTACAATAACGGCTTTTGTAAATGAAGGAGAACTAACACACATACACACACACACACACACACACACACACACACACCCTTGATTACCGGAGGGATAATTTTCTCTTCCTTGGTAACAGCAGCCCGAGTCTCATATTGATCAGCCCATCAATATACTAATCCTCTGTAAAATTACTTGTTATAACTGGAAATGTGTTAATCCAAGGTGGACTGTGTCCTGTCTGCTTGCTATTGAGCGCAGGCCATTGAGATGGTTTATTTTTCATGATTTAAACCCTCCTGCCCTCAATTGGATCTTCCTTGGCGAAGAAGAGCCCGTTGGCTGGACAGCCGCTTAATCTTCACACTTGGCCCAAGGAATGTCCTTCTGGTTTGCTTTTCTTTTTTCTTTCCACATTTTTAAAATGGCCTTTTTAATTAAGCAAGGAGGTTTGTCTTTCTGAGTTATGTTCGGGCTCAGATTTATTAAGCAGCTAAATATAAACTTCTGTGGGAATGTATTTCCGGTGCTGTAAATAAACTCAGGAAGTATCTTGCGAGCGCTTAAGCACCTGCCAATGCAGGTAACTCCTCTTATTTATGACCAGAATGGAGTTCAAAATGTCTGTTCCTTTGCGAGACTGTTGTTAACTGAAATTTGCCCCATTTTAGGACCTTCCTCGCCAGGGTTCTTAAGTTAATCTCTGCAGCTATTAAGTTAGTAGTAACTGAAGGGCAAACATGGAAATACTACAATAAAACTCATTTATTAAACTTGTGGGATAATGTATTCTTTAACATACGTTAAGGAAATCATTGCAGTTAAACTTGTAACCGTGGTCCTTAAGTGAATCCGGCTTCCCCATTGACTTTGCTCGTCAGAAGGTCACAAATGGGGATCACGGGATAGTGCAACTATCATAAATATGAGTCAGTGGCCAAGCATCTGAATTTTGATCATGTGACCCTGGGGATGATTCCACGGTTGTAAGTGTCACCTCATAAAATATTTCAGTGGTCTTTTGTGATGACCCAGGGTGAGATATAAAATAAACAGTCACAAAAAACAGATGAAGCCCCTTTTATTCCTTGACTTTGCTTCCAAGCTCCAAATATCCTTGATTGGAGACAAAAAAGTCCCACACAAGTAGTTACAAGAAGGAGGAAATGCCGTTAAAACTAAAAATGACATTTAAATTATAGAGTTAAAAAAACAACACAAATCAGGCAAGATAAGGGCTTGAAAACACCCACAGATATAAGAACACCCACTGGGAAGGACGCCAAACTGAGGAACCATAAACTAGAGATATTTCCATGCTTTGTTTCCAGCACTTGCCAGTACGCATGTCCGTCCTCTTATCCAGTTGTCACAACTGCAGATCATGAAGAGGACCAAGGCCCTCTCTTCCTTGTGTGCCCTAGGATGGATAGGGGATGGGCCTGGGTCCTCCTCTGACTGCCCAGCTGGCCTTTGCCCTTCCGCAGCCTCCTCCACAACCTTTGGAGCCACACTTCCACTCCCTGTCGGCTGTTCCTCCTCTCCCTCAAAGTCAGTCTCCACCAGGGGCATGACAGTCTTTTTAGAGTTGCCAACAGAAAGGGAGGGGGGAACAGTGTGGCAGCTTGCAAACTGAAAGTGCATTCCATAAATGTTTTCAAAGATAGTAACTAGGTGACTGAAGTTTCTGCCCCACAAAATTCTAAGTGGAGAGCATGATTGAGGACTCTTGGCTACGGATGTGTCCCACTGGAGAATATTAATTATGATGCACCCAGGGGATGGGGGAAAACCTGGGTCAAGGGTGACAATGAATTATGTGCCTCAGAGTCGGCTGCACCCAGGCAGTGCCGGACATGTTAACTCCCAAAAAATCCTTTTGGAGTATTGGAAGTTTGGCTCGAGACTCATGATTTAAATGGGGGTAACTGCCAGAACCCTGACAGTAAGTTTGAAAAATGATCATAAGTCACTTTTTTTCGGTTGAAACTTCAAACAGACACTAAGCAAACTGTACCAGGGTTGTTATAATCAAACCTTGGAAGAGTTAAAGGATCTTCCTCCTTGGTTCAAACATTGATCATTGTTCAGGAATTCTCAAGCCAATGAGATAATAATCACAACTTTAAGAAAATTGTGAGGGTCAGACACAGCGAGTTTTAATACGTTATGTCAAAAGTTTGCAGATTTGGTATAGTTCATAGCCCTCAACTTGTAATGGGATGGATCAAAGTCACAACAACACTGAAAATAAGTAACATATGACCGTTTTTCATCCTTACCATCATTGTAGCATCATATGATCAAAATTCGAATGCTTGGCATCTAATTCATATTTGACCCACTTTTGCGACTTTCTGACATGCGGTCAGCGGGAAGTGTGATTTGGTTAAGAACCGTGGTATAGATTATGAATACAGAAGGGAAGAGAAGAGAAAATAAAATAGAGAAGAGAAACTGGAATAGAGTAGAATGGAAAATAGAATTGAAAATAGAGAAGAGAAGAGAAAATAAAGAAGAGAAAACAGAAGAGTATGGGATAGAAAATAAAATAGAGACGGGAAAATAGAGTAGAGTAGAATAGAATAGAAAAGAGGATAGAAAAGAGGAAGGGAAGAGAGAATAGAGTGGAACAGAATAGAAAATAGAGGAGAGAGGAGAAGAGAGAACAGAACAGTTGAATAGAAAACAAAATAGAGAAGAGAAAGAGTAGAGTAGAATTAAATAGAAAAGAGAATAGAAAAGAGACAAGAAGAGAATAAAACAGAGTAGTGTGGAATAGAACAGAAAATATAATAGAAAATAGAGAAGAGAAGAGAAAATAGAATAGAATAGAAAAGGGAAGAGAATAGAGAATAGAGTAGAGTAGTACTTCTGAAGGCCAGTCGTTCACATTGATTAATCATGGCAAGATAGATGCGCAAAAGGAGGCCAAATTCACTTAACAACCATCTCACTTCATGACAGACATTTTCAATTGCGGTCGTAAGTCAAGAATGACCTATATTTTTAGAGATGAAGTCCTTAAAAAAAAAACACCAGCCAGGGTGCTGCACTGGGGAAACTCATTCTTAACGCCTTTAAAGAATCCTCGGGTCTCTTTATTTGCCACTCGTCTCGATAGTTTTATATAAGGTGATAAACTTAGCTTGATGCAGCTGCTGGGGTCACCTCTGCCCTCGACTAATCAAAGAGTTTAGCTGGAGGGAAGCATTTATTTCCCAGTTTCCATTATTATTATTTTCATAGCCTTAAAAGTGGGTTAAGTGCCCATGTGTGTGTGTGTCTAAGGCTGCAGTGGCAAAACAAGGTATTGATCGGCTGCTTTTGGCAATTTCTTCCCACCCAGCATCGATATCATGTCAGCCTCTGACTACGCCATGGTTGACCTCACAAATAGCTTCTTTACGTTCCCGTTGGAATTCAGATGATAAACTGTGCAGAAAACAGAATCGATGGATGATTACCGTGTTTCCCAGAAAATAAGACTCTGTCTTACAATTTTTTTTGCCACAAAAAAATGCACCAGGTCTTATTTTCGGAGGATGTCGTCCATTGACTAATCTCGCTTGCGTGCTTTACTCCCGGCCTCCTTTTCGCTGTCAGAGGCCTTCAAGAACGTCTTCTTCTGTAGTTGGCAAGGCTTTCCTGAAGGCCTCTGCATCCCATAATGGAGCTCTGGATCGATCCGGGGCTTTATTATCAGCTACGGAGGCCTTCAGGAAAGCCTGGCCAGCCTTGCTGGCTGCTGAAGAAATGGGCTGGCAAGTCAGGTGTCAGGGTGTGTGAGGCCTGGCTACAACTGTCCAAGGATAAGTAGTAGGGCAGCTCCACCCCCCCATCCCCATCCCAGCTTAACTTTTTCCAATGTACTCTGGAGTTGGTGGGATCTTAATTGTTGGTGGGATGTTATTTTGGGGCTTATATTGGGCTCATGTGGGAAAATCAAGCTAGGACTTACTTTCAGGGTAGGTTGTATTTTCGGGGAAACAGGGTAGGAAGTTTGAGATCGTGGCCTCGCGGTGAGCAGAACCTCAGGGAACAGACAGGAGAAAGGATAACTTCATGGACAGAGACGTAATCCGTGGCGATCCTTGACTTGTGACCAAAACTGAGCCCGTACGTTCTTTCGCTAAGCGAGATGGTTGTTCACTGAGTTTTGCCCCATTTTATGACCTTTCTTGCCACCGCTGTTAAGCGAATCATTGCAGGTGTTCAAGTAATACAGTTGTTCAGTGAATCTGGCTTTTCCAGTGACCTTGGGACACTGCAACCATCATAAACACAAGTCAGTGAATTTGGATCAGCTGACCCTGGGGATGCGGCAACAGTAAGTGTGAAAAACAGCCGCCAATCTCTTGTTTTCAGTGCCGTTGCAGCTTTGAGTGGTCACTAAAGAACCATTGTAAGATGAGGACTACCAGTAATTCTTCTCTCTCTCTGTGCCATTCACTTGGAAGCAGGTGAAGGTTTGCCATTCAATGTTGGCATTGAAACTTTATTAGCCCAGGATTGAATGGAGGGATGGAACCAGTGTTTTGATCTTAACAAATAAAAGAATTTCTCTGCCACTCCATCCCCGAAGTAGTTTATATGTTAATGTTATGTTCTAAGATAAATAGCGCAGCCCAGCTAAATGAGCTCGCTTCATTTAAATCTAAACATCACCTTCCCATGTTCACCCGCCTTTAAAATAAGGGGACACATTTTGATATGCAAAACAGGGGGAGTTGGTGCAGGATCCTGCAAGGTGTGGGGAAATCATCATTCTTTTTGGAAATCATGCTTGGAAATGGTTAAATGTAGCTGCCCTGACAGTATGTAATTGAAATGATTAGATTTTGGTTGTTGTTGTTTTTTGCAGCATGATGCAAAATATTATTTTTGTTTGGGAATATAAGATTGTCAGCTAATCTCTCCTGATAATTTGACTTATTTTGTTTGTTTGTCCTCCCATAGAACTAGTCCATGAAAAGGAACATGCCTTTGTTTTAGAGCTATGCATGAAACTATATCCAGAAGGGCTCGTGAACAAGGGCTTTGTGTGTGCTGGATGATGCAAATGCCCTGTAGGATATAGCTATTAAAACAAAAACAAAAACCAGAGACTGGAAATATTGCTGTCATGTCCTCCCCCCCAAGTGATGGGATTCAAAAAAATTTACTACCGGTTCTGTGGGCATGAACTGGTGGCCATGGTGTGGCTTGGTGGGCATGGCAGGGGAAGGTTACTGCAAAATCCCCATTCCCTTCCCACCCCACTAACCTGCTTTCCAGCTCCGTTCTCCTGTGCAGGGCAACCAAAGAAAACCCAGCCAATCAGCTGGGACCCGGGAGGCAGAGAATAGACAGGGGCGGGGCCAATCAGGTGGGATTTGCCGGTTCTCCAAACTACTCAAAATTTCTGCTCTCGGTTCTCCAGAATTGGTCAGAAGCTGCTGAATAAAACCTCTGCTCCCCCACCCCGACAGTCCTTCTTTTCTCTAGATTAGCCAAATCCAAATCTTGCAACCATTCTTCATATGTTTTTGTCTCCAGGCCTTTAATCATCTCAGTTGTTCTTGTCCCAAAGGTACTGTTTTTTCAAGAGGCAACTGGCCTTTCTGGTTTTTCTTTGAAGACGTTTTGCTTCTCATGTGAGAAGCTTCTTCAGCTCTGACTGGATGGTAGAAGAATGGAGAGCTGGAGAAGCTTCTTGGAGGAGAAGCGAAACGTCTTCAAAGAAAACCCAGAAAGTCTTGGAAAAAAGAACCATTGGGACAACGATGATATTGAGTTGCTCTTCTTTGTACTTTTTCCAAAGTCTCAACATTTTTTTTTTGTAATGTGACCAAAACTGGATGCAGTATTCCAGGCGTGTCCTTATACCAAGCCTTTTTTTTTTTCCTCTCCAAGGATCTTTGCTTCTTCTTTGGTTTTAAAGTACTAACAGTTAAATGTCTCTGATCCTTAAAATGCTGGCTAAAACACCTCAAAGGGACTAGAGTTTTATTTTCTCTGAGTTGCTGAGATGTCAACATGTGTGATAAGACGATGATCTGGTTTTTTTTTTTTTTTTCATCATCAGCTTCTGTATAGAGTTCTCTGTTGGTCAGGCTATCACAAGCTGTGAGTTTTTAAATTTGAGGCTAGCCTACTGTTGTCCCAGGATGGTTTTTTCTACATCCTGATTGGTGGGATCTTTGCCTGGTTCTGTGTTTATTGGACTTGGAGTTTGTTTGATTGGTGTTTCTGGTTTCTTCTGTCTGTTTTGTGGCTCTTGATTGGCTGGCAACACTGTGTTCCTGTGTTGGAGGCTTTCCAGTTGCAGGCTTGGCTCCGTGTGAAAGGCATGGCTGTTATCTATTAGGAAGCCAGGTTTCATCTGGGTAGCCTGGTTGGGCGTGTGTTTGGCTGGAGGTTATTTTTCAGGGGAGTCTGTTGTGGCCCCGGTGATTTGCCTGGGCTTGTGGTTGTGGAGACTTTCTATTTTTTGAGAGTGCAGGCTCCAAATGATTGACAGTCTGGTGGAATCATCTAATTCATGCTTTCAGGTCTTTTTTCAATCTCTATGGGCTCTCTGGATGATTCTGTGGTTTGGGGTTTTCTCTAGTGGCTAGGCGTTGGTGCCATTTGAAGTGATTGCTTATGACCTTGTGGCTTTCATGTGTTGGACTAGTGAGGAGCGGTTGTTCAGCTTTTTTTAACTGAATTTTTTGTGTTTCATCCAGGCGGGTACTTATTCTTCCATTAGTCTGTCCAATGTATGGGGCTGGCCATGAAAGCACCAGGGGACTTCGTATAAGCAGCCATCCTCTAGAAACCCCAAGATAAAAATTGACCTGGAAAAACCAAGGCATATACGAAGTTCCCCTGCTGCTTCATGCCCGGCCACATACATTGGACAGGACTAATAGAAGAATAAGTACCCGCCCTGGATGAACACAAAAAATCAGTAAAAAAGCCTGATATATAGATATAAATATTAGATATTATAGATGAGGTTAAAGTTTTTGGGGTTTGGGGAAGAAACCACAGAGCCAGGTAGAATATTCCAGACATTGACCACTCTGTTGCTGGATAGATAGATGATAGATAGATAGAGATTAGGCAGGCAAGCAGATAGACAAGAGAGATAGAGATAGATAGATGGATGGATGATAGATAAAGAGAGAGACAGACAGACAGATGATAAACATAGTTTTAGGAATTATAAATGGACTAGAAGGGATATATGTGTGCCTTTGATTCCAGACTGTAGATGGAGCCATGTGTTAATTCTTTAGAGCAGAGCATTACATATTTTCATGTGCAATCAAAGGGGAAAAAAAACTTGCTAGGATCTAAATTTGTAAATAACCTCTCTCTTCCCTTCTGCCTGCTTTTATTTTCACCACCAGCACCACGCTACATTTTTTAAATTTCTGCGAGCAACTTCATTGCAAATCCACTGCAGAAATAAGTCAGGCTGTTACAGGGCTTATTTTCAGCAACCCGAGTATAATGTTTCAACTTTTGCTAGATTTGAAAATAAAGAGCTGAAACTTCCACCCCGAGTTTTATTAAATAGGAATTTAAAGATTGTAATGTGGCCTCCAAACAAAGGTCATTCTCCCCCCTCTCCCTTCTCCATCCTTCTCCATCAGAATATTTGGATATTGATGTGAAGCTAGAACCAGGGAGGCTTCAGTTAACAATTATTTTGTGCCACAAAATGACACTTTTTCATCGTAAATCTGGGTTCACAAAACTCCACCGCACAACGTTCGCCTATCAGGCCTCACCCAACCAAATAAAACATGGTTTAATGGGATAGGCTGCTTCATCCAACAACGCCTTAAGCCGATGGTTGTATTCTCACAACATGTTGAATCGCTAAACTACCTGACATGGTTTTAACTTTATCTAGCCTGTTGCGTGAACTCTTGCCACTTGCTCCTCCCCGCCCAGCATACTTTCCAGGTATGTAGTTGAAGGGATACATTGGAGGAAGACGTGACACGTACGCTGCCTTGCCCTGCGGGGAGAAAGCCTTGGGGTAGGGAATCTAAGAAGTTCTGTTATCCAGGAGAAAGTCCAATCATGGAACTGACCTCAGCAATAATGTTGATTAGGGGGCTGGAGGCTAAAATGTATGAAGAACGGTTGCCGAAGAACTGGGTATGTCTACTCTAGTAAAAAGGAGGACATCCTTAGAAGAGAATAGAGCTGGAAGGGACCTTGGAGGTCTTCTAGTCGAGCCTCCTGCTCAAGCAGGAGAACCTATACCATCTGGGATAGGTGACTGGCGAGTCTCCTCTACAAAACCTCCAGTGATGGATGCCAATTTCCAGTGGCAAACTGTTCCACTGGTTAATTGTCCTCACTGTTGGGAAGTTTCTCCTTAATTCCAGGTTGCTTCTCTCCTTGATTAGTTTCTATCCATTATTTTTTGTCCTGCCCTCCGGTGCTTTGGAGAATAATTTAACCCCAACTCTTCTTTGTGGCAGCCCCTTAGATATTGGAACACTGCTGTCATGTCACCCCTAATTCTTCTTTTCTTTAGACTAGCCAGACTCAAAACCTGCAGCCATTCTTCATATGGTTTAGTCTCTGGGCCTTTGATCATCTTAGTTGCTGTTCTCTGAACTTTTAGCAGTCTTCCAATATTTGTGTGGCTTCCATAAAAAAGAGAGGGGAAGAGGGGTCAAGTTATTCTCCAAAGAGCCCCAGAAGACAGGACAAAAAGTAATGGATGGAAACTAATCAAGGACAGAAGCAACCTAGAACTAAGGAGACATTTCCTAACAGGACAATTAAATAGTGTAATGGCTTCAATGTATTCAAAAATCCTAGGTGTTCCATCACAGGAGGTTTTGAAGAAGATAATTGGACAACCATTTGTCTGAAATGGTCTAGAGTTTCCTGCTTGAGCAAAGAGTTGGACTAGAAGACCTCCAAGTTCCCTTCCAACTCTGTTATGCTGTTATTCTCTTACATGGTCCCTTCAGAGCTACTAAGACATCTTGTAGCAAGATGCTCTTGTTCTCAGAGACCGTCTGTCAAATCCTCCACCCTCTGCATCTGGTTTGGGAGGAATGCGAAGTCTGTTAGGGACTGGTGCCAGTCCTACATAGCAGGGGACTCCAAAGCATAATCTCACACCGTTTCCCATAACATTGACCAGGGCTTGGCAAGCAATGTGTTCTTGGCTGTGCATTCTGATGGAAACCTTGACGTGGATCTGGGATGGCGTGGCACATTGCCTCACTAATCCAGAAGAATGTCGTTGACTCTCCCTTGACTCCTTGGGTCCATCTGGGGTACCAAAAAGGAGCTGAGCAAACAGAAGTCTCTTTCTGGGCCTTTTGTGTTTGTGTGTGTGTGCTTTTTCGAAGATTCCCACCTCACAACCTCACAACAAGGGAGTCACTTCTGTAAAAAACAGGCAACACATTTCTGTTCCTTGAAACAACTTCCACGCTGGAGGAACAATTTCAGAAGCTTCAGGATTGAATGAGGTTCAGCCAAAGCCCAGGTTGTGTGGATCAGGTTCACGAGGATTGAGATTCTTACATAGCCATGATGGCGAACCTATAGCATGTGAGCCCCAGCCAAACTTACCTGTACTGCGCATGCACATACCTCCCAGGTGATTTTTGGCTGGCCTGAGGCTGTTTTCAGCCTCCCTGAGGCTCCAGGGAAGCCTCTGCAACCTCGGGAGGCTGAAAAACGGGCCTTCCGGAAATACTGGAAGTGCCAAAATGGGCCTGTTTTTCGGTCTCCAAAGGCTGCAGAGGCTTCCCTCGAGCCCCCAGGAGGGCAAAAATGGCCTCCCCTAGGCTCCATAGGCCCTCCGGAGGTTGAAATTTCCAGAATATTCCAGAAGGCCCATTTTTTGGCCTCCTGAGGCTTCAGAGGCTTCCCTCAAGCCTCAGGGAGGACAAAAAAGACCTCAAACCGGCTAAAAATCAGCTGGGAGATGCACGCATGCGCAGTGCAGGTAAGGGGGTGCAGGGAGGGTGTTGTGCATGCATGCACGGGAGGGCAGGTGCATTGCTTTCTGGGTGCTAGCATGCACACGTGTACACGCAAGTGTGCAATTTTCGGCACGAGAGCCCAAAAAGCCCACCATTGTTATATGGGTAGTCCTTGAGTTACAGCAATTCATTTAGTGACCATTCAAAGCAACACCACCGGCGAAAAAAGTGACTTATCACCAGGGGTGGGATTCAAATTTTTGAACAACCAGTTATGTGGGCATGGCTTAGGTGATAGGTGTGGCTTGGTGGTCATTTGACTGGGTGGACATGGCTTGGTGGTCCTGTTATTGGATGGGTGTGGCCAACTCAATATCACTCACATCAAGGCCCGCATCTCCTCGCCTGGCCTCTCATGCCTGTGGGGATGCTGCAACAGTCGTAAGTGTGAAAAACGGTGATAGGTCACTTTTTTCAGTGCCATTGTAACTTTGAATGGTCTCTCCACACAAGCAAAGTACGAGCAAAGGAGGGAAAAAAACTCCAGAGAAGTTCCTGAGACAGGAAATCTCGTCCTGCCAAGAATGTAATGAAGGTTAACGGAGAGGCAGTTTCTGTAAGCAACACCAGAATGTTTCCTTCCTGCCTTCCTTACAGGATTAGGCCAGTAATTTATTGTAACAACCGGTTCTCCGAACTGCTTAGAATGTTAATAGTCGGTTCTAGTGAATAGGTGCGAACTGGTAGAATCCGACCCCTGCTTATCACTGTTTTACACTTACAACTCTTGCAGCCACCCATGTGGTCAGTTCAGACACTCGCCAACTGGCATGTACTTATGCTGGTTGTAGTGTCCTGGGGGTGAGGGGATCCCCTTTTGTGATCTTCTGACAAGCAACGTCCATCGGGAAGCCAGATCCACTTAACAAACACATTGCTAACTGAATAACTGCAGTGCAGTTCACTTAACCGTGGCAGAAGAAATCGTAAAATGGGGCAAAGCTCACTTATGAAACGTTTTCCTCAGCAGCATCCATTTTGGGCTCAATCATGGTCATAAGTTGAGGACTACCTGTATTGGCTGAGATAAAGTGAATCCAGAAAATGAAATAAATAAACATGGGTCCCTGCTGCTGGGGAAGGATGGTATAAACCAAGGGCCTTCAAACTTGGCAAGTTTAAGACTTCTGGACCTCCAACTCCCAGAATCCCTGAGCTAACATGACTGGAGGAGGAATTCTGAGGGTTGAAGTCCACAAGTCTTAAAGCTGACAAGTTTGAGGACCCCTGTCATAAAAGAAACCACAAAAATTCTTTTAAAAAAGCTGGCTCAAAACAGTTGGGTTATTCAGCTTTTTTCCAAGTAGAGGAACATATTTAGAACAGAACAGAACAGAATAGAACAGAATAGAATAGAATAGAATAGAATAGAATAGAATAGAATAGAATAGAATAGNCAGTTGGGTTATTCAGCTTTTTTCCAAGTAGAGGAACATATTTAGAACAGAACAGAATAGAACAGAATAGAATAGAATAGAATAGAATAGAATAGAACAGAATTTAGAATAAAAGGGAAGGGAAGGGGAGGGGAGGAGGAGAAAGGAGAGAAAAGAAAAGAGAAGAGAAAAGAGGAAGAGGAAGAGAATAACAGTGTTGGAAGGGACCTTATAGGTCATCTAGTCCAACCCTTTGCCCAAGCAGGAGACCCTACACCATTCCAGACAGATGGCAATCCAGTCTCTTCTTGAAAGCCTCCAGTGATGAAGCTCCCACAACTTCTGAAGGCATAATTGACCATTTGATGGAGATCCTTCTTCCAAAAGGTAATAGTTGGAGCCAAGAAAAAGAAAAATTTCATCTGCATATAATTACAATGAAACATAGCGAACAGGCTTATTCTCCAATCATTCATTATTAAGTATCTCCTCATTTAAAAATGGCAATTTAGCAACAATGGGTGGTCTCGGAGTTTTGGGGGAGGGCAAATAAAGCTTTTGGTGCCCAGGATTGTCTCCCTCTTACTTAAAATGATGTTTAGAAAAGATATTTGCTTCATTGGTGCTTTTTTTTTTTCTTCCCTTCTCTCTTCTTGGGGGAGTTTTCCAACTTGCATATTATGAACAAGTCACAAAGAAGCAATAGAAACTTTGAGCTGAAAACCTTTTGAATTTGCATACATCGATTTCAGGCTATTATCATCCAGAAGTTCGTTACGTTCTTCTTCTTTGCAAAGAACCTGCCGGTTAATTATGAAAATGCTTATTAAGTCCCTCTTTCCCTTCTTTTTCGCACATACACACACAAAGAAATCCAATTTTCTTGATACCTGTATTTCAAATTAGAGATTGTGACAAGTCCAAAGCCATGAAAGTGCATTGTTTAAGGGTTTTCAACTTTCCTTTTTATTAGACCTTACGAGCCTTTAAGCTAGAAATAACATTGCACTCATCAATTGACACCTAAAAAGGGGGGGGGGGTTGG